>BCLH01001776.1:53817-66069 GCA_001602315.1 Zoysia pacifica | reverse complement strand
TAGTAGAGAACTGGGATAAATTATTCAGCATATTCTTTTCAAAGCTATATCTAATCATATTGTAGTCTCCCCAAAGAATCATGGGTAAAATGTTGTGAAAACAAAAATAGGCTAGCTCAGATAAAAACTCCATCTTATCTTCATCTTGAGGAGGACCATAAACATTCAGTAAATTCTAATCTTTGTTTAATCTTTTGTCTTTTAACATAACCCCAAAGATATACACACCCTTAACCATTCTGAGGATGTCAAACTTATCCTTACATATGCCAGTTAGAAGCCCACCTGCCCTTCCTCTAGAAGGAATCCACAACCATTCATACAATTCAGTAGCGTCTAATTTTTTTAGGAAAGAATTAGAATAGTCTTTTTTAATAGTTTCTTCAAAACACACAAAAGAAGGGGAATATTCTACCAATAGTTCTTTAATTTGTGTAGGCATTCCTTTTTTGCCTACTCCTCTCACATTCTAAAAGAGACCTAACATTTAAGATTTTGTTTACCCTTCTTCCTCACCTCCCTCACAGGTCTCTTTGAGACCGGAGGTACCATCTCCTCAGATCCTGACATCAGAGATCTATTCTGAATTTGTTTTATTTTATCTTTGGACATAATTTTACATTTTGTTTTTCTGGCTTTTCTACTACTAACAATAGTAAAGCCCTCAGAATCAGATAGTTCCTCTTGTTCCATCCATTGCAAAAGTTTTGGAGAAGAAGGTTTTTCTATGTTGATATTACTATCAGAGGAGTCATTAACTATCTCTTTAGCATGCAAGGCACATCTAGCTTCCTCTAAATTTCTAATCATATCAAGTTTCTCAAATTCATCTCTATGTAATAAAGCACCCATATCATTAACCTTGTCAATAATTTCATCATTTGTTAATATAGCAAAGGAATTATGATTGTGAAGATCAATTTTAGGATGTAGAGGAGTTGGTGTACCTTCTAAATTCCTTTTGTGTGTCCTCTCCTCTGCAGCTTTCAAAACATTAATATTGGCGCCAACGAGTCTAGTGGAGTGTAGTTGGAATAGCTGCTTGGGCATCCAAAGCAGTATTTTCTTTGGTTTCAAGTTGCTTAACCTCATCAGTCAATCCTTTAAGCTTTACTGCTTGCTCAATGACAGCTTGAACAACCTTAACAACTTCTTGACAGTGTAAAGTACTGTTTCCCCCATGGGATTTCTTTACCACACCAACTTCAGTACTAACTTCTACTGGAATACTAATTTCATCTTCATCAATAACTGATATTTTCAAAGAGTTTGAACAAGGCATCATCCAAGATTGCATAGTAGAATTTTTGTACCTGTTAAAATTATCATCTTGCATTTGAAGAGTTGGATCTTCCAAACTCTCCTCCTCTTCTTCACTGACTTCAAGATTCTTGATGGCCTCAATCTTGTCACTTTCAGAGCCTTCAACTTCTATAGCAACTTTAGCACCACTGCTCGAAGGAACAATTGACATATCTGTTTTAGATTGATTAGCCATGAGCTGAAGAGTTTGATAATGGAGGGGTTCTGAGAAGACTGCACAGAAGATTCCTGATTTATCTTAGCCTTTTTAGCCAAATTTTTGCTCCAAGAGGGCTTTTGACTTGCATGTATCCACTCTCACATACACCTTTTGATTTGGGACAGGTTTTTCAACAGGACTCTCCTTTTCAAACAAAAAGTCATAAAAGAACTCTTCAATCTGCCCTTCAACAACCGCAGGAACCTTTGTGAGATCCATACAGCCAATCTTGATTCTAAAAAATTCTTTCATTCAACTGGCCTAATCGACATCAAGAGTTCTCCCCATCAGAGATCTCACATAACAGATAACTGGTTGATCTGCTTTCAAAAGAAATTCTTCGAACTCTAAACCAAGCCTTCTGCAAAGTTCCCTTGGCACCAATATCTGGGTCTCAATGCTGAACACTTATTCTGGCATTATCACTCTTCATCTTAATACCTTTAAAGTGAGACCATTCTATCGATCTTAGCTGAGTTGGGGAATCTCATGCTAAATTGCTTTTCACTCCACTGCTTCACTTTACATTTCCTCCCCACAGCAAACACTGCTTGCATCAAATTCAATCTGGTGAGCAGAAGCTGATCCCTCTGTGACTGTAATAAGGGCCGTACAATTTCTTTCTCTCAGAGCTGCTGCATTTGGAACATTCTCTATCACAAAGAATCCCTGACAGTCAGCTTGAGCACCATAAAATTTAGCTCGAGGTGATGTGTGGGTGGTATGGCACAGCGTGGCATGGGCGAGCGTGTGCGGCAGAGGCAGTGGCATGGATGGCGTGAGAGGCAAGTGGATGACACCTCCAGCAAGGATGAGGGGCATTTATGTCCAGTGGCAATCCAACGGTGACTACATGTTTTAGTGAGCATTTTAGCAAGATCATAATCTCAGTGTGCATTGTGGCAGGTGCTCAAAGTGAGCATGGTCGCTCTACTACGAAGAGGCAAGATTTTGCTAAATATGGATGGCAACGAGGCGGATTCAAGGCGGGTGGAGGAAAAACTCACCCGCGACGAGAAAGATCGCAGGTGGAAAATGAATCTCGCATCTGCACCCGCACCTGCGGATGGAAAATAATGTCCACACCTGCACCCGGTGAGTTGAGGGTGGGTTTCGGGTGTCCCGCGGATGTGACAAAATTTGCAATGAATTAATACATATACAAAGGAACAATAAAATAATAAGCATTCACATGCTCATATAAATCTCATTATTAATGTCAGTACAAACATAAATGCACACGACTACATACATAATAATTTGACAAGTAATAATCTTTTTATCAACAATAGAAATATTAATAATAGAAAAAAATTGAACATAATCTATAATTACGAATACCTGTCGAGTAACCTGCAGGTGAAATATAAAATCCATGCCCGCATTTGTAGTTAAAATATCACCAAGCACCTGCACCTATCGAGTGCGAAACCCGCCGAGCGTCCACACCCGCGGATGAAACTGTCATCTCTAGTGCTAAACCATTCACATGTACACCAAACACTTCCGCAGCTATTTTTATTTTAAATAAAACTTTTGCTGAAAAAAAGTCTCATTTGAAATGTAGGAGTTTCACAAAATTTTTATAAAAATTGCATAAAAATTAGTTTAATTTTATTAAAAAAATATAAAAATAAGAATTTTTACTCCGTTCCAAATGGAGCTAAGGGAGTGATTGGTTATCCACGTGACTCCCGGCCAGGTCCAGCAGATGCAGGTGTGATTCGTTTGGTTTCCTGACCATAGTGTAGCCTAGCCCGTGGTGTGCAGGATTGCCTTCTCGGCCTGGCCCGATGGGAACGCCGAGCTTCCCAGTTCAGCCTGCCGCGTAGCTGCAACCCATGGGCCACGTGGGCTAGCAGGTGATGCAGGCAACAAAACCGGAGCGATCCCCGGTGACGCTAGGGTTACCGCTTCCTCATTTGCGCCGCAACTGCTCTCCTCTCTGGTCACCTCTTTCTCTTCTCTCCCAGCCGGAGATCCCTTCGTCTTCCTTGTTCTTCTTTGCTTCATCCTCTACGGGAGATGATTTTTCCTGTCCTTCGTCCTCTTCTTTGTGCTTGGCTATAGCAGATTTCTTGGTCTGTCGAATGGCGGGACCGCGTCTTCCTCTGCAGCATGAACCGTAGTGGTAGCGCCTGCCAAAGATGGAGGACGAGCTGTCTGACACCTGCGACGGCCTGTGGAATGGAGTGGTGGCGCTCGCGGCCGGAGTCCCGGACGCTCGCGCCGCCACGATGGCCATCCAGCACTAGACATGGCGACCCATCGGAGCTCACCGTCAACCTTTGCTGTTCCAAATCCTGTCCGCTCTTCTGTTCTAATCACTGGATCGAATCCTTACAGGATGCTAATCCAACGATTGAGTAGGAATATGCATCTATGAGCAGTGAATTGATTAATCAATTTGCTGCGCGATGCTATTTCTCCCAATTTCTTTTCTGTTGACCACCATTGATGAACCGTGCTACTCTAAGTCTCTAACAAGCATTTGTTAATTGCATTCATCTTTTATGATCGGACAACCATGGATGAGCAATTGAATATGTCGTTGTTCGCTGTTTGTTTATTTCATTGCAAGTTGGATGAGTTCTAATTCTATCTAGTTACACCTGATTCGTTACATGAGGTTCTATGATATGCCTAATTTGGCTGCTAGGGTTGGATTTCAATTTGATTGACGGTGCTCGATATCAATATGCTCTTGGAAAGAAGTAGCGTGATCAGATGCAAAAACATTGGAATGCAGTAGTGTGCCATTGGTAACCTCACCAGTTTGAACCAAGGTGACTAGACCACCCACTCAAGCGGGTTACCAATCACCACACACTGTACCGACTCATACGGTACATTCCAAAATACAGGGAACCAATCAAGGGCTCAATCGAGACAGGTATAAGGCAAACCAGACAACCAAACACGCATGCTTGTATCTGTGGATACTGGCTCCGCTGGGTCTGTATCTGCCGCTAAGCCAGGCTGAGGTCTGTTCACGGAAGAAAAAAGTCTTATTCGCCTCCCCTCAGCTATGTCTGTTCACTTTTTCTCTCTCAATTATAAACTCTGATGTTCAGATTCTCTTAATTTTTAAAACCGTTCGTGTTTTCTTCTTGAGTGGTTTAGACAGCGGTTTTTCGCTCACGTGACAGTTGACATGATGGTTTTCACTGACGTGGCGGTTTTTAATGACGTGTACAACTCACGTTGTGATTTTCGCTGACGTGACCATTCACGTGGCAGATGGACAGCCGATGTGTCTTCGTTTTGTTTAAAATTAAAAAAAATTAACATGTTCCAAAACAATATGAAACTTTGCATAAACTTAAATTATTCTGCAAAGAACAACTTTATTTTAGTCCCAATTTCAAAATCGGAATACATTTTATTTGAGAGAGAAAAAATGAACACGCATGATAGTTGAGAGAGGTAAATAAGACTTTTTCCTTCGAGAAACTAATCACACACTAAAGCGTTGTTTGTTTCAGCTTTTCAAACTGACTTTTAAAATACTGAAAAGCTAACTTTTGAAGAAATAAACTAAAAGCTGAAAAACTCATTCAAAGCTGCTTTTATAACTTTTAATGTGCAAAAAAATCAAATATATGTTGAAAAATCAAAAATCATTATTTTACTTACTAATTTTTTAATTAACCATCAATTAACTTTTATAAAAACTCAAAATTTTCGGCTCAAACAAAAGCCGTAAGTCTGGCCCAGCCCGTCCATTCTACGTGGTCCTCGGCAGTCGACTGCCGGCGGCCATCGTCGCTGCGCGTGAGCCCAAACGCACGCGCGGCCCACGCGGCAGCGACCGGCAGTCGACTGCCGGTGATCTCGATTGATTCTACGTGCCCCGACTACCGGGACTACGTGTCCACCACAGCGTTGACGTAGTTCGGGTCCTGTACAAAGCCCACGCGCTTCGGCGACTGTCCCCACTCGCTCGGCCACCAGCTTTTGACGGCCTCCGCTCCTGCTCCTTCCACCTCACCTGCACGCGCAGGAGCGGCGGCGGCGTTCGGCGAGGCAATTCCGGCCAACGGGATCTCCTCTCCGGCGGCGGCAAGATGTTCCGGCGCGCGCCGAAGAAGAGCGACAACACCAAGTACTACGAGATCCTCGGGGTGCCCAAGACCGCCTCCCAGGACGACCTCAAGAAGGCCTACCGCAAGGCCGCCATCAAGAACCACCCCGACAAGGGCGGAGACCCCGAGAAGGTCCGTGATCCTCTTCCCCCTCTCGCGATCTGGTCGTGATGAGATATTTTCTGATCTGGTGCTGCGGTAGATCGGAGTTGAGCACGGACTTGGTTTGCGCTGCATTCTGTGCCGCGAAATGGTTGGTGTAGGCTTGTATCGATGTCTATGTTTCGTGTTCTTGCTCCCATGATTCGATCGTCTGGTAGATTCTTTGACGCATCTCGATCTAGTTCTGGTGGGCTGTGTTCTTGAGGTCTTTTTTTCTTTTTGCGACTGGTTCTTGAGGTCTTGTGTCATGTCTGAATATGTGATCAATTTTACACATGTATATTGTTTAGTTTTTCGTGTCAGTCTATACGAATATATTATCATTTTTATGCATGTATGTTGTTTAGTTTTTTCGTGGCAGTTAGTTACTGATAGTTGTCTCAGGTGATGCGAATAATTTTTTACCTAATTGTTCATTTTTGTACTGGAGGTTGCTAGTGTGCTAACCTTTCTTTAGGAAGTTGTCTTCATGTTGAATGATGATCTCCTTCCTCCTACATTGCAATATGTGGTGGTAAGGTAGTACACAAGATCCATGGTGGATTTTATATTTCCCTAGGATATTGTTAATTGTGTTAATATGTTGACATGGAGAAACAGCTTCAGCTTATAGTGACCTGGTTGTCTTAATGCCATATTAGATATTCAATATCTGTTTGTGTTAAACCCTCAGATACAATGTACATGCCCAACCTGGAGCGAATTCTCCCGTCTGTAAGACTTATTTCTGTTATGTCAGTAATGGAAAAGGGGTATCCCGTGGTCGAAAAAAACAATGTACATGCCCTGGGAAACAACTAGGACTGACAGCAATGAAGTATTATTTTCAGTTTTCTGTTTATCAAGTAGGGCTGCAGTTCTCGGTCATCACTGAATCCCCTGTTCATAGTTCAAAATTATAGATCATTTGTTTCTGGAAGCTCTTTTATTAACTGCATGCATGCAATGAGACTCTGTAAATGTGAAAGATCAACAGGTTCATTTGTCTTCTCTGTGTCAGTCTGTTGTATATGCATGTTAGAATTTTTTTTTTCCTCTTCACATATTGTTGTGTAATCATTTTCTTAGAATCGATAACTGCATATCTAAAAGTATTTATTCACTTGCAATACTTTGGTTTAGGTATATGTTCTCTTGCAGTACTTCTGTTTAGCTGCTAAATATGCATTCCTGATCTATAGCAGAAAAGTTTTATTTTAATTTTATTTCAGTTCAAGGAACTTGCACAAGCTTATGAGGTTTTAAGTGATCCAGAGAAGCGTGAGATTTATGATGAATATGGTGAAGATGCTCTCAAGGAAGGAATGGGTGGTGGAGGAGGAGCCCATGTCGATCCATTTGACATCTTCTCCTCGTTCTTTGGGGGTTCCTCTTTCGGGGGTATGATTTGATTGTGCCTTGGTTTCGGTGTCAACTTTGTTATGTTGTATTGTTGATTTAATATATGGCTTTTGAATGTTTGCACACAGGAGGTGGCAGCAGCAGGGGAAGAAGGCAACGGAGGGGAGAGGATGTTGTCCATCCACTTAAAGTTTCTCTAGAAGATCTTTACAATGGTACCTCGAAGAAGCTCTCCCTTTCACGCAGTGTCATCTGCTCCAAGTGCAAGGGGTAAGTATGGTCTGCCCCTTCCCAATTGGTCAGAAAGCATATTCCACATACTTTTGTTGAGCATACTTCCTTCGTTGTTCCAGCAAGGGTTCCAAGTCCGGCGCTTCAATGAGGTGCCCAGGTTGCCAGGGTTCAGGCATGAAAGTAACCATTCGCCAGCTGGGGCCTTCCATGATACAGCAGATGCAGCAGCCTTGCAATGAGTGCAAGGGGACTGGAGAGAGCATCAACGAGAAGGATCGCTGCCCTGGGTGCAAGGGTGAGAAGGTTGTTCAGGAGAAGAAGGTTCTGGAGGTTCATGTTGAGAAGGGGATGCAACACAACCAGAAGATCACCTTCCCTGGTGAAGCTGATGAAGCGGTATGCATGGTTCAATCATCAGCGCGATAAATATGAGCTGGCTTTTAATACTAAAAATTATATAACATGTTATCTTGTTTGCAGCCTGATACTGTTACTGGAGACATTGTATTTGTCCTCCAGCAGAAGGATCACTCAAAGTTCAAAAGGAAGGGTGATGATCTCTTTTATGAGCACACCTTATCTCTCTCGGAAGCTCTCTGTGGGTTCCAATTTGTTCTTACACACCTGGACAACAGGCAGCTTCTCATCAAGTCAAATCCTGGTGAAATTGTTAAGCCTGGTAAGACCTTATTCTTGTGGATCTTAAGCGGCACTTTCACTTTTGAAGATATATATTTTGACAATCCTTGGTTTGAGCAGACCAGTTCAAGGCGATAAATGACGAGGGAATGCCAATGTACCAGAGGCCTTTCATGAAGGGTAAGCTCTACATTCATTTCACGGTGGAGTTCCCTGACTCGCTGGCACCAGATCAATGCAAGGCTCTTGAGGCAGTACTTCCGCCAAAGCCTTCATCGAAGCTGACAGATATGGAGCTGGATGAATGCGAGGAGACTACTATGCATGATGTCAACAACATTGAGGAGGAGCTGCGCAGGAAGCAAGCTCATGCTGCCCAGGAGGCGTACGAGGAGGATGATGAGATGCCTGGAGGAGCCCAGAGAGTCCAATGTGCGCAACAGTAAGCAGAGTGGCACTCATCTAGGGACTTATAGGTGACATACACGTGAAGAAACCTGCAAGGTCTTCTATAGATTCTTGGACCAGTGTGATGTCTATGGTTTTGGTGTTGCAAGTTACCGAATAGCGAGGCTGATTCTGAGCAGGCTGTATCCTTTTTCTTGTAACTGAAAAATGCTATATCTAGGAATAGCAAGCTACATTAACTGCTGTGAGTGTGAGACTTTCGGTATGCTTTTCTATATAAAGGAATATTGGTATTCGTTGAATGCAGCGAGGTACCTCAGGATGCGCCCTCGTATTAACTGAGTATCAGTTTGATGTAGCCGTTCTGAAAAACATTTACTCACTTAGTTTCTATTTAGTTGTTATTTTAGTCTTTATTTAGTTGTTATTTTAGGTGTGAGCACGAGTATCATAGATAATAAAAAAAAAGTGAGATTTAAAAATGAAAAGGGGAGAGAGATAAAAATAAAGATGTATTAGAAATAGAGAAAAGTGTATTAAAAAGCAAAAATGATAATTAAAAGAGAAAAATTTGTGAACTTTGAGATCGAGAGTAATTGAGGACGGAGGGTGTATCTTACTCTGGTGCTGTGCATGTGGCTAGTCTAGAGTGGTTTGATCTACGGTGTAAATAGATGTTTTTAAGGTTAACCTGTGAACTTCTTAGGCATCTTCAATAGATTAGGTAAAAAAAAATTTCAAATTTTTTGATTTTAGCTACTCTGTAAAAGAAAATTCCTGTATAAAATGTGGAGGTAACCAACAGAATCGCTAAATACGCCAACGCTATATTCAAAAGAAAAACAATCTCATGATCTCACCCGGCTCCGGCGACTCCGCACCGTACACCTCGCCCAAAACGCTCGCCTGCGCAGCTCGCTTGCGTGCTTGCCCGTCACGCTCGCCCGTTGGTGCTTGCCCGCCGGCTCTCCTGCGCAGCTCGCCTGCGTGCTCGCTCGCCGGCTCGTCTGGCATGCTCACCTTCCTGGGCTCACCCGCAACGCGCGCTCGCCGCCACGCGCACTCGTCCCGCGCTCGACGCCCTGCCGTGTCATCAAGATTATTGGCTTAGGGAAAAGAATCTTAGTCGAAGGGGACGCGAGCTCACTGGAGAAATCAATGTCGCCATTCTCCAGGGCTACATCCAAGAAAAAGTATTGCGGCGGCCGGGCGTCCAAGCCGTTGGGATGTCGAGGCATCTGTGGGAGAGCTGCTTGCAGGACAACGAGGAGAGTGGGACGGGACTCGATTTGGTCACGATTCAGAGAAAAAAAAAAAAAGAAGGCGAGTAGGTACAGGAGAGAAGTCACGCGCGGGACGGAGAGCAGGAGCGCGGGAAGAGTACGCGTGTGTGTGGTAAGGAGAGGAGGCGCGCGGGAAA
Source organism: Zoysia pacifica (assembly GCA_001602315.1). Lineage (NCBI taxonomy): Eukaryota > Viridiplantae > Streptophyta > Magnoliopsida > Poales > Poaceae > Zoysia > Zoysia pacifica. The sequence goes on along the minus strand of BCLH01001776.1, from coordinate 56,258 downwards.
TGGGTGGATGGCGAGCGACGCAGGCGAGGGAAACCTGGCGAGCGATGATTTCGGGATGGCGAGCGATTCAAAATGGCGAGGAGGAAAGAGATACTGTTGGAGTTCGGTTTTGTCTAATATTAGTTATATTTATCTTTAAAGCTGGTTTCAGCAACTCTGTTGGAGTTGCTCCTGCCAGCTCAACATCTTTTAAGTCATGTACTCCCTCTTTTGTTTTCTCTTTTGTTTTAATTGACTGTAATGTCATTTCTTATCATTGGTTTTACGTATAAACGGTAAAAAATAATGTGTATGAAATAAATAGTCAAAGATAATGTTAAAAATTAATTGTGACAATTTAACAACGAAGCAAGTAACATTTTCTCTAAAGTTCAAATGATTTGGCTTGTGATATAACAATAATCATTGGGAGACTACAAGAAGTTTTGCAGGTGGGTATATGAGAGCCATTTTAATGCTTATGGCTTTCTGCCAAGTTTACTAAACTAAAACATTGCCAACTGCATAATACTTGATTCGTTTTTAAATTATTATTGTTAGGATAAAATATTTGTTCAAATATTTATATTATCCTAATTAATGAGAACAATTTAGAAAGAGAGGAGGTACTAGTAATAGGATAAGTGGCTTAACGATCCAAGTCATTGCAGATATATACATGATACATATACATGATTCAATGTGTGGCTACTGTGGGTTATGCTGGACCGTGACGTAGAGCTTAACGCCGAGGGTGCAGTAGTTTCCGACGCTGCATACGTAGTAGCGCACGCCGGCGAAGTCGAGCGGGACGACGACGGGGCTGCTGCTGCTGAAGGTCTTGTAGGGGTCGCCGGCGGTGCACTCCTCGTACTCTCCCCTGGACACCTGCACCACGTCGTAGAACCCCATCTCGAACCTGAAAACTGTGTGTACGAGGATAAGACGACGACGGAGGCGGCCTAGATCATTATTCCTGGGGCTCTACGCGAGAGCACAGCGAGCACTGATCTGGAAACGGGCAGGGCTCGCTCACCGAGGTTGTCGCCGACGACGAAGGTCCTGTTGGCCGCCCAGGCGCTGTACAGGTCCGCGCTCGGCGGGATGCACCACACGGAATCACCCACGACGTGATCGGCGGCGAGGGCAGCCCGCGGCGCGGCGATGAGGAAGACGGACAGGAGAAAGGCGGCCAGGACAGGGACGAGCGTCCCCATCGTCGTCAGCGTTGAGGGATGAGGAATGAGGAAACGGCAATGCTCCGAGCAAAGAAGGATGTGCTTCAACTGCTTTCGGGGAACCGAGGAACAGACCGCCAGGCGCCACGTTCAATTGGGTTGGCGGTTAGCCGGTTACTGAAGAATCATGGTTGCAAGAATCAGGGGAGAATCTCTTAAAGAAACTTGTTTCAAACATCACGTTATACTCTTTTTTTTATATGAGTTTTTCTCTATTGGAGTTTTCTCATTTAAAGTTTTTAATAAGATAATGTTAACACATAATAAATGTCATATTATTTATTTTCATCATAAAGGTTTTTTGAAGATAATATATGACATATTGATCTTTAATCAAATTGTTTTAGACTATGTCTTTGAAATCACTAAAGGGTCTATTAACATTAGAATTATATATATCATGGTGTTTCTTTTTATTTTTCTTAATGGGTTTTAAAGAGTTTTGCCTGGTGTATCCATATGCTTTGGTTTTTTTCAGAGTTTTACAAAGCTTTAACACTATGACTGTTGAACAAGCAAAGACATCTACGAGAACCAATTAATCAAGGGAGAGTGTTAAGATTAGATAATATTGTGATCAATTAGATAAACTCGTCATTAGCAACTGCTAATGATGGTTTCCTGTAGAAACACTGTAGAGACACCTTTTCACACACTGACATTAGCTCCAAGAGGCTTGTATATATGTACAATACTGTTCAACATGAAATCAATCAATTTTTCCCACTAATAACACTTAACAGGAGGGAGTATTAAACGGTAGAATTATTGCAACAATTATTCTTGAAATGAACTAAGATGGTCCTCGTGCACACTACATGTTCTAGAAACCAGACGGCCTCCAGACTCCAGTGCAGTGTAGAGCTAAGCAAACAAAATGTGAAAGCGAAATCTGCTGAGCGAAGTGCAACGGCCCGTCCCTTTTGGTAGTAGTTACCCGGAATTAACGTGACCCGATTGTGCACTGCAGGGAAAGCGCGCGGGAAAAGAAAGGAAAACCGTCTGCAACTTTCTAGGCACACCACCACCTTCGTTCGATGACTTGGCAAGAAAGCTAAACTAATCACTTCTGCAATGAGCTCGTCTGACCGTTTAGAGCAGCAAGCAGCGGCAGTACCAAGACAAAGCTCCTTGTCGCCGTCCCCTGCCAGTCCCCGCGAGCAGGCAAGCACGATGGTCTCCGCCGACACGGCGTTCGCGCTCGAGATCGCCGCGGTGGTCGCC
>BCLH01001776.1:17056-42296 GCA_001602315.1 Zoysia pacifica | reverse complement strand
CGTAGTGGGCCTTCGTGCTTATCAGGCTAGCCCGGCACAGTTAAGCACTTTCGTGCCGTGCTGTGGGCCGGAGCCTGGGCACGTGAGCTGGCACGACACGGCTCATTTAATATTAGTGCCGGGTCGGCTCGAAACTAAACGTACCGGGCCATTTTGGGTATGGATCGGGCCGTGCCAAATGGCCCGTTTGGACATCTATAACCGCGAGTGTGTGGCGAGCAAATCAACCGCTAAACATTCGGTGTCATGCGATGTAGAAAATGAATTACATTCTTTTATTCGTGCCTAACTTCCGGTGAATTGTGGCAATGACGCTTGGCGGGCGCCGCACGTCGCAGGTGTGGCATGGTCAAGTGTGACGCGCGATGGCCACCAAGAAAACACGCCCTAAATCGATGTCAGACCATAGTGGTATGAGCGAAGCTCACGATGTTTAGTCGTCATTGTGTAGAAGCAGATCCCACATGAAGTAAAAAAATATCATTACCCTCCCAACCGCATCGGTGAGGAGGCTACAGGTACCCGATGATTTCCTTTATTGCAACACTGTACAAATATTGTAAAAAATTTGCTTATGACCGGCCATAGCGTTATTGCTTGGTCGTAGTAACTGTCGACTCACACAATGTTTTCTACCCGGTTGTAAGCAGCATTTATTGCTTACTGCCCCTCTTATTTCAACATTGAGATAATACTCAATTTCATCTTTAAACTATCTTTAAAAGCTCAATTTCGTCCTTCAACTTTTAAAAGATTTAATTTAGTCTTTATCTTAGAGACTCAATTTCATCCCTGGTTCAATATGGCTGCCCACGTGACATGCGATGTTAGCACTGATTCCTGTAACATTCACTAAAATAGGTAATAAAAAAACTTAAAAAAAAAGTGATTGAGGGGCAAATATGTCTTTCTAAGCCTATAAATGTATAAAAATAACGAATAAGGACAAAAATTTAATATTAGTGGTTTATAAAGAGATTTAAAATTTTGAGTGACTAATAAGAAATCAAAAGGTTTTTCGATGGCTAATAAAGAATTGCCCCTACATTTAAATTTGTCATATATGTTTCCATAATATATTTTTTATATTATTAAAATTGAAGCTGATTAAATTAATAGAAATTAGTCAAAGTGATGCTTAATCAAAGCTAGATGTAAACTTATTCTGTGATGAAGGTAATACCTTTCAAGTTGGAAGTGGATTTCTTTAATAAAAACACATCTTTGACAATTTTATAAGATTATATTATACATACAGTATAATGAGATTGAAAGTACTAAGTAAACAATAGCACCAATGCCCATGCTAACGCTACGGTCGTCGAAAAAAAAATATTAAATTAAAAAATAATATATTAAAATAAAAATTATAAGTTTCTCATTGCTCATCATTATGATAAAATGTTAAAGTTTACATACATCATATCTAAAACTTGATGCACTTCAAAATTTTCTGAAAAAAATATAGCTATATTTTCTTTACACTCATTATCTTGGTACTTTAATAATTGTAGCAGAAATTTAATTATGAGTATATTTGCATCCTGCACATGTATCAATATGCATCATGATCTGATCAACACATCTATTTTAATATAGTTCTGATACTCGAGCTAACGCTACGGTCTAAGAAAAAATATTAACTTAAAAAATAGTATATTAATATTAATATTTGAAATTTCTCATTCTTCCTATAAATTAGCAGATGAATGGCAACGACGGAAAGTGATTGCTGGATGTATTCGGTAATGTACTGATATTTTTCTACCGTTATCGCCTGACAAGTGAGGTCCCAAGAATTCTCTGATCTATTAGAGCTCCAATTGCAGTTTGCGTTCATTTTCTCAAAAAAAAAATCATTTGGGGTCCATGGCTGGCGAAACAAAATTAGTAATCATCTCGAGTCAAAAACTGTTAATTTACCAGCTTTAGTGGTCTATATTTTTGTCATTTTTACGGGTGATAAGATTAAAATTATGCTTAAAATGAATTTGTTTTTTTCTAACAACTTTCTATTAATCTCTTATATTTGTTCAGGGTTGTTGTAATTTGTTAACTAACAGTGGTTCATGTGGGCCCAAAATCTGGGAAATCCGAAAGAGCTGATCCGTTAGATTTGTAACAGGTGTTTGTGGAGAGATTTCATCTGTTAAATTTGTAAGAAAAGATAACTCTGATACATTTTCTGTGTGCACATAATGTAACCTATTTTTGTTGAGGACATTTTACCATGTGTATTTAAAAAATAAAAAACTGTGTTTTTTAAGAGTAGAGCTAAACATGATTACTCCTTTCATTTTCCATTGATGTTAGGACATTAGTTTTGGTTTACTTTAAAACTTACTACCTTTATTCCTGACATTACCAATAAAAATTGAAGAAAACAATTATTTTAACATGATGGTGTCATCTGGTATGGAAATGGTGTTATGGGTACATGACTACCCTCTCCTTCGTATTCAAACCTTGCTATGTAGAGGTGAAAATTAATCACCATTAGGTTATCCTTTAAAACTCTTTAGTTTAAAAATAAATTAGTTTTTAAAAGTGGTGGGACTTTGAAAATTTAGTTTATTTTTTGAACTAAATAAATTCTAAGATTAACCTTAGGTGCTCATATTCACACTCCTATTGCTATTGCTATGAATACGATTCAATATTTGTGACTTCAGTGGTTTTTGGCTGTGTGCTAATTTATGTAAAACACACACTGCATTAAACAATTACTTTCTTGGTTCTAAACTTGTTGTCTATTACGACAACATATTAGATTGGCGAGAATTAGGGATGCAAGTGGGCAAGCCTATGAATCCAAATCTAGTTCAAATTTTCAAGTAACCCACAAATAACTATAAAAATTTATTAAATATGGCCTTTACAGGTATCCACTTGCATCCTAGAGAATCAGTTGGCAGAGAGAGAAAATAATCCCACCATTTCTAAATTATTGTCATCATTGATTTTTAACATCAACTTTGACTATTCATTTTATTTAAAAATTTAATTCAAATTAAAAAATATTAGTTGTGCTTCAAATAACTTTAATGATAAAGTAACTATAAAAATTATATAATATTTATTAAATTTTTTTAATAATATGAATAGTCAAAATTGATGTTAAAATCAAAGGTGATATTAATTTAAGAATAGAGAGCGTATATGATTTGGCACTTTCAGCGAGAGATTATGGTTTTGCTAGCATGGCCTTGGGCTGTAGTTCAAACTCCGCGAGCATCATTAATAGCTACAGTAATTGACAAATTTGTAAGGGCCTAAATTGGCACTGAATCAGGTCCACCGGTCCCCGGCCCACCATTTGGACATGCGGCCCATGACGAGCCCGCATCTGCTCTCGCCGTCCCCGTGCCCTATCCTCCACCTCCTCCGCCGCTCCCTCTCCCCTCGCCGCCGGGACCGTCCCCATCCTCCCTTCCGCCGTCGCCTTCCTCTCACTCTCCTCCTTCCCGCTGCCATGTCCTCCTCGACGGACGCCACGGCTCCGGAAGCCGTCGTCGACGACCCAGGAGCGCTGGCCCGGAAGGTCGCAGCTATTCGCCCCGCCGGCCCGGCCAAGCTCCAGGTGAGGCTTCTTTTCCGTTTTTCTCCAAATGGTTCTTCGTATCTGCTGTTAGACCCTTACCGTGGGTTCCTACTTGCGCAGGTCATCGCTGACTTCGACGGGACGCTCACGCGGTACTGGTACGACGGTGCCCGCGGCCAGAGTACGCTCTTGCTTCTAGTGCTCTTAATTTTGAGAGGAAATTAGGGGTTTGTAAGGATTCCCGGGGATTTGAGAGGTGCACCTGTGTTGGTGGTAGGTAGCCATGGGCTGCTGAGGCAGGGGAACGATGAGTACGACGCCAAGAGGGAGGCGCTGTACGAGCATTACCACCCCATTGAGATCTGCCCCGACGTCTCTCTCCAGGAGAAGGCCAAGCTCATGGAAGAATGGTGAGTGCTGATTCTACTGCATTTTGTGATGGTAGGTGCTGATTGCAATTGAAGTTTCACTTCGAAATGCTAGCCATGGTTGCCATTCCGTTATGGGGAATTGATTATCCTTTCGTGTTAGGATGTCATATAGATTGCAATAGAGTGTGATGTTTTCTTACATTGTATTGTTTTAATCTTGGTTCTTTATTGTCAACTAGTCTCAATGTCCGTGCTAATGCTACGGGTTAAAGAAAAATATTAACTTAAGAAATAATATATTAATATTAAAATTAATTTGTTTTGTTTTCCAACAACTTTTTTGGATCTCATATATTTATATCGGGTAGTTGTGTTTTGTTAACTAACAATGGTCTGTGTGGACTCATGATTTGGGAGATCCGAAAGAGCTGATCTGTTAGATTTGTAAAGGGTGTTTGTGGAGATATTTCATCCGTCAGATTTGTAAGAAGGAATGACTCTGGGTACATTTTTCGTGTGCATGTAGTCTAACCCATCTTTGTTCGGGACATTTTACCATGTGTACGTAGAAAAGAAAAACTGTGCTTTTTAAAGAGTAGAGATATCTCAACAGCAAAACCTTTTAGTCCCTAAGCAAGTTGGTGTAGGATAGAAATGGGACCCACTTTGTTGAGTTGCATTATGCAAGAGAAAAAAAGGCAGCCACCTTGGTTGAGTTGCGTTATGCGAGAGAAGAAAATGATGCTCCCTCTGTTGAGTTGCATTGATAGGATCATTGGGGTTTTCATGGCTCAAACGTTTGAAATTTGAAATGCTTAGTGCTTGTTCTTGGTACTGTATACGGAAAGATGTCTGGATTTGTTAAGCAATGGTGAATCTTCATAGATCATTTATTCTTTACTGTATAGCTCTTTTGTGATCCACATGGTTCTAGGCGTCTTAATCCTATTACTATACGTGCATTTCTTATTATTTGGTATTCTGTCTAAATATCTATAGTGACAAATGAACAATAGGTAAATCATGGGCATTTGATACGCATTGACGCCTGAAAATATTTACCGTATAAATGAAAAGTTTTCTTAAACTAGTTGGCTTCTTCTTTTGTGTTGTCTTTCTTTTTTTATTTTTAAATCAAAAGTGACAACCAAAAGTTAAAAAAAATGAATGGTACAAAGAGAACATAATATAATAGCTGATCTTGGTCGTTTGTCCAGTTGGCTTCTTGATGAGCCTTTGGATTGTGCCATTGGTCGTTTGTCCTGTTTATAGTTTCCTTGATGAGTTTGTAATTTGCTCTACCAGTTGTCTCTCTCTCATATATTAATCTTTTGAATGCAACATGAAGTCATGAATCTCAATTTGACGTTCATCTTTGGTATATGATGTTCAACTTTACTACGTGGTACAGGTGGGAGAAGACTCATGGTCTCCTTATCGAAGGTGGCCTTACATATGAAGCAATAAAAAAATCTGTGGCTGATGCTTCAATTGCTTTCAGAGATGGTGTGGTCGAGCTCTTTGAGTTCTTGGAGGTTAGCTTTGGATATTCTTTATTAAACACCTCTGTAACATGCCTAGATTATCCAACTTTTGTGTTCTTGTATGGATACCGACTGGTAATTCCTCATCTGTAGTGACTTTTTATATGATGTCGTAGTAAAAATGAACAGCTCAGACCCTACATAGTATGTTTGAAACCTTAAGATTATGTCTTTCTCCCTCCCAAGTTTTGGCGCTGCTCAAAACATTTCTTATTTCAATGTTCTCCATTTCTTTTCCTTATCAGTTTGGCAAATAGGAAGAATGCAAATTCGCCCCCATTTGCAAAGTATTTTTTGCTACTGTATTCTATAATGTGTATAGCCTACGCATGAAAGACTAAAAAGAATTTATGTTCCTTTTCCATGGTTTGCATCTTTCCAATATGTCCGATATTCACGGTTGACAATTAAGAGGAAATGTCATGTGCTGGAGACCATATTGGTTAATACAGGCACAAACTTAATCACATACAATCTTAGCGCCATTAATTTTGTGGAAATGTTTATCAGTAGAAGCTTGTGTGCTTCATATTTTCTCAACAAATAAACAGATCTGTTGAACAGGTCGTTACATGGGATTGCGTATTTCTCTCGTTTGTTCCTATTTGTAGGTTATAATGTGACATTGTGACTAGATCAAAACTGGCTTACTGAAAAATGGAATGTTTTAGGAGGTGGAGACAAACTAACTGTTATTTAAGTCACAAGTCTAATATAGACTTCAAATATGATTTCAGGAAAGAGATATTCCAGTGCTGGTATTTTCTGCTGGACTTGCAGACATAATTGAAGAGGTACGCTATGAAAAGGAATGGTTCAGCATTACCTTTGATGCGACAATCCTTATTGCTGACTAACACATCTTACTGTTTCCTTAGGTCTTCCGGCAGAAACTACACCGATCATTTAAGAATATAAAGATTGTCTCCAACAGGATGGTCTTTGATGAAGATGGTCGTCTTGTAGCATTTAAAGGTGAACTTTTATTAACATGTTATTGCAGTATTGTTAATTCATCATGAATTGCGGTATTGTATTCTTGTTACATTCAGATTTCTTGCAAATAGGGCAATATTTTGCCTTTCTGTTACTTGAGGGTGTAAGATTGTTTTTAGTATTTCTTAAATTTTTTTCTTGTCATTGATCAGGTAAAATACTTGTTCTTACCAATCCCCTCATAGAAATACTTGTTCTTGCCAATCCCCTCATGGAAATTAACAAAAGCCTAATGCAGGGAAAACAATTCATGTCCTAAACAAAAATGAGCATGCCCTGGACATGGCAGCTCCGGTGCATGACAGTCTGGGGGACCCTAGTGGATCTATTAATGACTGTTCAACAGTGAAGAAAAGAACCAATGTGCTGCTACTTGGTGATCACATTGGAGACTTGGGCATGTCTGATGGTTTGAACTACGAAAACCGGATTGCTGTTGGATTCCTGTTAGTAAAGTTCCCGTTTTCTTGCTTCATCCATAGTATCAATGATACTGCCCTTTTAAGTTTTAACAACTACTCCCTCCGTTTTGAAATTGTCGTCACTGGCAAGTTCAATTTTGAACTAGCCGGTGACATCATTTTCAGAATGGAGTACCTCTTTTAATCCTGCCCATGCCAGCTATCAACAATTTTTGCTATTAGAAGTTACTAAACAGCAGAAAGATTAAGATGTTTTTATCTCTCCTTTATCTTTTGACCTTGACATGTCTACTAGGAGCTCCTAAGAAAAGTGTCAAGTATGAGAGATTCTTTGTTCTTACTGCCTTGTAACCATCTTTTTTTTTTACAAAGTGGGGTTAGACATCTAACATGCATTTTGTTCTGTTCTCAATTTCTCACATTATTGAAGCAAGTATTATGATTTTTCTCTTGTTGACCTGTTTCATCAAATCATCTAGTACAAAACATATCTTTTAGCTTCATATAGATTTGTGCATCAGGTAACAAAGAACTTGTTTTCCAGGAATGCCAACGTCGAGAAATCTGTGAAGGATTACTCCAAGGCATTTGACATTGTGTATCTGGTAAGACATGGCTTACCACATGCCAGTTGTGCTTTTACCATCTTAGTCATAGTTGCTTTGCACCTTATTTATTGTCACTTTTTATTATTATTATTTGACTATCCAATTCAATGCAGAATGATGCTCCAATGCGAGGAGTCGTTGAGCTTGTGTCTGAATTATGTCCTTAATTCATGACCATTTGCTGCCCCCTCGGAAGTGAAAAATCTATCCCTGAGTTCAGCAGCTGCCGCAGTCTTCTTACCTGAAATTTGGGGGTCACAACCCCTTAACTTTCTAACCATCCGAGCTTCCTTGGTAGGAACTTAGAAGCAACTGTTTAGTCTTCTGCTTAAGAGGTCCCTCTCTGGGCAGAGAGGATTTGAGTACAACATTGATTGTGGGTAGAAAGGAAAGGCAGTTGAGTGTGAGGGAAGGCATCACAAGGCCAAAGTGCCTTTGAAACAAAGATCGCAGAATACTTTGAAGCTAATGCAATATATTTAAGATTACTAATTACCAATATCTTTAAGATTACTAATTACAATTATTGTGATACCATGACCTGTCAGTCAAGGTAATCTTGGTGACCCTATGCTTGTGAGAATTTTGTATCTATGCAGCTCTCAGGTTATTTTGGGCTTCGTTTCGTACAACTTTCATTTCTACACAAGTATTTTTCAGTATAGCCAATGCCCTGATGTCGCACTGAAGGCACTGAAACCACCAGCAGTGAGCATTCCAAATCTTTTACCCAGAAATTAACGATATGGAGTACCAACAAGACTATAGTAGTGATCAAAAGAAACTAGTAAAGAAATTACCTTGTCTAGTTTTTTTGTGAACGCCGGAATTGACGAAAGGAATAGCTAGAGAAGACATGCTGAGAGGAGACGACGAGAGGAACGGTATTGAGCACTCCATTCGGAGCAGCCATCGGTAAGTTGGCGTAGTCGTCGTTCAGTAGCTGCTGTCACTCGTTGTCAATGTTGTGTATTAGTCAGGTGTCGCTCTCGGCACAAAACCTGAGCTCGAAACTCGAACTCTGAAAAAATTCGAACCCAAAATATTCGAAATTTGAAACCCAAATCAAATTTTTGGGTAGTAGATCTGAAAATCCAAATTAATTTCAAGCTTAATCGGGTTTGTACCTCTGGTACTCAAACTATTTGAAATACCTGAATAATTAAAAATGAGCCTTTTTAACCTAATATAATTTATTATTATTGATCAAATTCTAGATCTAGTCATTCACACCCCTAAACCAACTAAACTCATCTCACAAAGAACGTAAAAAAACATACAAATTTTTATGTTAGATTTTTATCTGACATAAAGACACCCGCTCCAAATTATGGTAATACAGAGTCAGATGATATCAATATAACTATAATTTAATATGGTAGTGTAAATTTGAGTAATTCGAGTTTACCCGAAATATCGGGTACCCGAATTGTCGAGTTTAGTTTTATCTCGAGTGAAATTCAGGCATTATTTTAGAAAACCTGAAATTTTAAAAATCCGTATTGAAAATTCGGGTAGACCCGAATGAGTCAGATGAGAGTCTTGACTCTGAAGATGAGGATACATGCGTATGATATTGTCTACTTACTTTTTTCCTGGCAAGCCTTGAGTATTTTTGTTGATTCAACGCTAGCTGTACGTGCTTTCCCCCTTTACAGCCGAAAAACTAGGGAGGCTGAGCTAAGATGTACTCCATCAAACGCCACCTTGTACAAAACTAGGGAGTATGTACAAGGTTTAGAATTCCAGCTTGATGCTTGTTGGAAAAAACTGCTATATTAGCATATATTACATCTAAAAGATAAGCAGGACCTGTGTTTTTTATAACACAGGGGCATACCTACTTGACCTGGCACTCTGGCAGGCAGGAGCATACACCTATACAAAATGCAGGCCGTAGAGGCTCTGACCAGCCTAGCCAGCGAGGCACACCTATAGTAGTCAGCTCATATTAGACGGTAAATGAGCAGACAGAGGAAACAAGATCATCATCTCGGCTCCGTTTCATTTGGCTGTCAAAAAGAGGATCTTCAATATAAACATAACGGTGGGCTGTCGGTCTGCAACCATGTTTACACATCAGGACAGGCTGTTGTCATGTCTCAGCCACCATGGTGACATGCTATATAACAGAGATGGCAGGTGTTAGCAAAACATCCACTGTTGGTGGTGGATCAGGCCATGTGAATTCAAAAGGGTCATCGATGGTAAGTTGAGGGGCCGGCACAATTTCCTTTGCAGAAGATTGAGTGTAGTGGAACTCAATTTGGAGGCGTTGGTGCAATGGGGTTGATGCCATCAGTCCTTTCTTGACGTCCACCTGCAATTCTCGGATTGGTATGGCTGCCAAAAAACTCTTGATGTATTCTTTGCATGATTCCTTGCCCTTTGAAACGAGTATGCTCTCTTCAATGGCGTTCTCGCTACCCTGTTCAATTGAAGAGATTTCTGAACCTGAAGAATCCTTCAGCGGTCCACTTGAGTCAGGGCTAGATGATTTCTTCTCAGCAGGTACCTTGTGAATCGTTGTATTGTTGTCAAACTTCAAAATATATGCCTGGTTGCACCCTTCGTATAGCCTTTCGCCATAGGTATCAATAATGTAGTATGCATCACGCTCAACTTTGAGGAGAAAAAAGTGGTCATTCCAGCTCACTATGTATAGAATAGGGTTATCATTAGACGAGAACTCTGCTGCTTGGGTAATCTCATCCCAGATGTTATCAAACGACATGGCACCATTAAGGAAATCAAAACCGTCCATGTCATCATCACCTTCAGGCTTGAAGAAGCCAATAAACGATTTTCTGTGGCAGACTGCGAGTGGACGGATCTTGGCATGAAGGACAGTTTCAAGATCAAAGTGCTTATCAGGAAAGCACTCTCGATATGCCTCATTCTCACAAAGATTTCTCCACTCGAGCGATCCTTCACGGATAAGGCTGTCAAACTGTGACTGAATAGGCATCATATTGCAGTTTGCTTGGAACCAGTCTGCAATAATAGCCACAAGGGCTGTACATGCACTTTCCCCAGCTGCTCGCTCACTTCTCTGGTCTATTGATGCAAAGAACACCTGAGAAGAAAGCTTCATATGGCCATCACGACTATGCACCGTTTTCAACTCCCAATTTCCCACAACAAAATTATCATCACCAAATTCTGATACCATGCCAATGACTGATGCATCATCACCTCTTGGTCCCTGAAAATGGAATATACATTCGTTAAAATAAATTTCATTGATGCCCAAAAATATCATCATACCAAAGATGCTGATAGACCAATAGTTTATTACCATGATGTACAAAAAAAAAAAGGAAAAATACCTCTGAAACGGATCCATCAGAAGGCGTTAGCAAGCGTCGATCATAGTCAATATCATCACCTCCATCTTCTCCGTATGCCTTCTTCAATAGCGGTTCACCTTTAGCCTTCAGTGACCTTAGACTCAACTTCCTCTTTCTCCAGGGAAGAATGCTCCGTTTTGAAGCAGACAACAAAATTTCCTCAGTAGTCGATGAAGACACTTCTTTTGCACTGTATCCAACATCAGATTTCCTGTGACTATAATAGATCCAGTCCTCATGGTCCCCATCTATTTTTGCATGGGCATAAACCAAGCTACCCGCATAGCTGAGAGACTGCAGAGAGCCATAACTGAAGGATTTCCTCACAGTTGAATCGAGTATTTCATCTTCATGTACTCCTTTGTTCAGCTCATCATCAAGAGAATCAGTATCACACAGATATTCAGCACCGTCGCTGTGAATGTAGCACTTATCTTCACTGCCTTCATCTTGGCAAGTCTTCTTGGACCTCCGTATCGATACTAAATCAGTGAGAATTTTCACCCTTCTCAGCCCTGCCTTGATAACTGAAACCTCTTCTTTTCCTCCAGGAAAAGAATCACCAGATGGGGATAACAACAAGGTTGAAGCAGCCTGATGTGATGCATCAGAGGTCGCTTGAAGAGCTCTTAGTTCCACCATTTTCAGAGTGATCTTCACAAAATTAAAATTTTACCACACATGAGATAGCAATTCCAAGGGAAATTTTAGATTAGAGCTTGTTCACACTGCATACTCACATGAAGCGATGGGGCAGACTGAGGTGTGCCATCAGGCAGACCCAATGGGAGGATTATCTCAATCTCCTCCTCAGCTGTTGATGCATATTCTGCTAGGTTAAGTAAAGCAGTTCCCAAAATTGATGGTTTATTCTTTGCGCCTTTGTTGACATCCTGGGGTGAGGGAAACACAGGAAGGTAGCTCAGAATCAGTAGAAATCATTAAAAAAATTTAAGCTGTAAGATATCACTCTATGTTGTTAAGTACGTGTATCTGCATATGAAACTGAATGTTTCCGATAGCCTTAAGCCCTTCACAAAGAAGTTTTCTTGTCCATTTGTGGTTACAGTACATATCATCATAATATTCATTTTCACAAGGTCCATTAGAAAAAGTAATACAGTTACAAAGGTTCCTTCATGATTGACTAACTCAGACTCAGATCCAGAAATATATCAGTTACAGACTCACTCTTCCTAAACTAATTGAAACTAAAACATACTCCTAAGAAACTCCAAACAATTGAAGACATCAACCAATCCACAGAAGAGGTAGTTTCACTGCTACCAAATTGGAAAATCTAACTTGTCTAAAAAACCAAAATATTGATCGTGAAATAGGCCAAGAACAAAAATTTAAAAGGTAGGGTGTGATGTGCAGAATGCATCTCATCAGAATTCCTGAAAAGGTATATCCTGCCGTACTCAAATTGGAACACAAATCCTCAGAATTTGACTCACATATGAGCTAGTAAAATAAAGAACACTAATGGAGTCAACCTCCCATCCAAGCAGAGCACAAGAGTTCTCTTCTTAAAAGGACAAACAAGAAGCAAGAAATGCGAATGTTTTTCACATTCTTACGAAATCAGAACAAGGAGAGATGTAGCAGAATCTCAAGTACTGAGGAGCGGAGAGTAGATGCTCACCCTGAACACGCAGAAGGCGACCTCCCACGGCTGGAACACGGTCCCCTCCCTCTGCGACGCGGCCGCGAGCGTGACTACGCTGTCGAACTCCTCCTCCCACACCGCCGCCTCCGCCTCCCGCGTGCGGTTGCGCCTGACCGCGCCGCCGCGCCGCAGAGAGCCGAGCGCCGACGCTCTTGGCCCCTTCCACCTCACCTCCGCCACGACCCTCCCGCCGTCCGCCTCCTGCTCCGGTGGCGCCAGCAGCCCCTCGGCCCGCCGCACGACCAGACGCACGCGAAACTTGCGCGCCGGCGGCGGCCGCGGCCACCGCATCATCCTCGCCACCATCCCCGGCGGCCCGGGTGCCGCGCTAGGCGAACGCGGACTAGTACGGCTGCTGCGAGCGGGGTCTGGGTCACTGTGATTTGCAGGCGCTACGGAGGAGCGCGAGCTCGGGGAGAGAGGTCCGTCGCCGGCAGATGCAGTGATGAGGCCTCTGCAGTGATGCCCACGGGAGGAGAGAGAAGCGGAGCGCCGAAATAAATAGCGAGGCGAACGTTGGGTTCGTCCTGTTCTCCGCTTCGTCGTCTCCGTTTGTGTTTTCCATCCGTTTTTTTGTTCGCCCCGTCGGATTTCAGGGTGGGTCCCACCGCCGGCTTTTTGACGCTGTCATTTTATGTCTTATTTTTTCTTTTCTTTTTTAAATTATCAGAACAAACGCTGTCCTATATGAGTTATTATTTTCTCGTAAAGGTTTGCATTTTTTTTATTTCACAAGATGTGAACTATGACCTTCTCGTTTATGGCTCTGTGTATTTAAAGTCTCTTTTGAAATGCAGAATTTTTTATTTTTTATATTTTTAAAAGAGGTTTTAACTGTTTTCCTCCCTTGTAAGGTAGAAATTAAAAATAGTTAAGTCTTCTATGGAACACGAGAATTTTTCTGTGTTTTTAAAGAGGTTTTAAATTTTTTTAAAAAAAACACATAAAAATAGAGAGGAAAAAAATTTATTTCAAAAGAGACCTTATATCTAACCTAACAACGATTATTATTAACTTCAAACCCTGTAACAAACCTCGTAGTATATCAATAGTTGGATACAACCCGATTGTCCACCCAGGTCGTATGGAGTACCCCGTAGCGTGGCAGCGTTCTTTGTGGCGTAGGGTCGCGCAGAGTTGAAAACGAGGAGCGCCCGCGGGGCCATCGCTTTCTGCCGCGCGCGTCGTTCGACGGGGACGGCATGGTCACCGGCGGCACCGGCACGGGCACGGCACCCGGCTGCCATCTGCGTCTTCCTCGTTTCGCCGCCGAAGATTGTGGCGTACGTTCGCCTTATTGGTGCTCCGTGGTCACCGGGCGCCGTGGCCCCGCGCGCGGCTCGCTCGCCGTGTCCCCAGTCCCCTTGCTGGGGCGTGAAATCGAGGGGTACAATATTACGATGCCGTTTAAGACAGACCAACAGCTTGCTTACTGCTGACCACAAGCACGTCGATGGACGAATTCAGCCCCGGTTCCCGTCGACGAGGACAGCTTGTGTTCTCATTCTTTTGGAACATAATATGCCATGGTATTTATCTGGCGCCATTCTGTCCGGCGACGGCAACATATAGATGCTCCACTTGTCTAAGCTGTCTTGATCGTTGCCACACTCAGAGTGCCAAGAATGTCCCTTGGATTTATTAACGAGACAACGTCTATTTTTTTTTGGGAATTTAACGAGACAATCTCGAAAACGACACAATCTTGATCTTACGATGGATAAGTAATTCCTCTGGTATGGAAAATAAAGTTATTTTGGATAACCACACAATCTCGAAAACATAATTTTAAATCATATTTTTTACAAAAAAATTATTAAAAGTGAGATAATTATTTTTTTAAAATATTTGAAGAGAAATCTAATTATATTATTTTTCATATTTGTAAACTTGACAACTTAAAATTTATTTATAATTTATATTTCTAATATTGATGTGATCACTGTTTAAAGCAACATCCTTTTTACATTGGAGAGAGTTGTCGCTAACGTCCCATTGACAACAACAGAAAGTGGAATTATTGGGTGCTAATTGATCTGAAATGGCGTGGCAGGTGCAACTATTATTTACTCTACATATTCCTAATTATTTGGAGAAGGACGGAAAAAAAATTAAGATGCAGGACTCCTTTGTCACATGGACAGGACGAAATGGAAGGTTTATTAGTTGGCCACTCGGACGCATGAACACGACATGATTGTTTCGACTCGTGTTCTTGTTGTTCTTGGCCAGTCATCACGGGTTCCAACGGCGACCGACGCACGGGCCGACAGCACATTCATAAGCCAGACAAAGAATCCTTCCATATGATGTGCTCGAAACTCAAGGGCAGCTGTTCTTAGAGATGCTCCTAGTAGTACTTATTGTTTAATTCAATCTGAGCGTTCATTGCATAAGGGACGAGGGAACAGAGCACGGAACAGCTAGCTCACGAGGCGTGTTTTCACAAAGTCACGGATGTTACAAGGAAACGTACTAGAACAATGCCCTTTTTTTGTTTGTACGTACTTGGCTGCGTCCATCGATGTGCTGGTACAGAATTGGTCTTCGCCCTCTTGTCCTTGTGCGTCACCAGGCACATTCTCACCAAAGAGGAGATCCTAGTTGTAGATGCAGTCGGCAGAGGTTTGATGAAAACTGGATCGATTTGCATCTTGCAGATCAAAGAAGCCCCGAGCCCCCGACGGGGTGCCGTGCGGAGCAGAGCGGGAGGACCACGACTGGAGACAGATCGAGGAGATAAGATGATCTCGCGCCAAATCCCAATCAAAAGGACACGAATCCGACCAGATCCAGCTCCACTTGGCGCAAGGCAGCGTCCAGTCCCCTGCTCCCCTGACCGGAGTGAGAGGAAAGAGAAGCCGAGGCACAGCGAGTTCCGAACAGCTGTTGATCCTGTTATCTTCGTTCATTCGTCCACTAGACTAAATCTGCTCCAGAGCATCCTCCTCCCTTCGTGATTCTGTAGACCAACTCTGCTCTTCTCCAGAATACTACCTCGTCCCAGGGAATGTAAGCATCTCTAGCTTTGATCTCAAAGTCGATCTTCTTCAACTTTGACTAATAATATTTAAAAAATTAAAAATAATTTAATATTAAAGTTACATAATATAAAAGTTTTATTTTATGATAAATTTAATAATATAATTTGTATGTAATAAAACTTCATAATTTTTTTATTATTAATAGTCAAAATTGAATAAAATTGACTTTAACTAAAACTAAAAATGCTTTATATTTTGAGACTGCCCTTGAGAAAAAAAAACTCTATAGGAGTAGCAAACCTAGCTGAGAAGACAGCACCGCCGGATGGCCCAGATCCAAGCACTCCGAAAAGAGAGATGCCAAGGAATGATGCCGAGCGAGTGCATGGTCTCGTCCACCTCCAGCTCGATCCCACGCCAAATCACATCCATCCTCGTCACGATTCGAACCTCGCCATCATGTCACGTCGGAAAATTCAAACCTCACTACTAACTTCTTGTGGATGGAAAAAAATAGCCTTGCGATCGATCGACGACCTAGTGGTTAATTGGTTACTAACGTGGAAAAGTAGCGAGTGACGGGACCTTAGTGACCGGTGCTTATTACTAGTAGCTGTGCAGACATGGCCATGATCGTGCTAGTACAAGGTAGACAGCGCCACCCACTGCAACGCGAGCCAGCCACCTACGTACCGCTCATATCGAACAGTGGCAGCACCTTGCTTGCTTTCTGGGTCTCGGAAATACTAGTCACTTGGTCACCGGCCTCACAAGCAAAAGGCAGCAAGCATGATGCCTAAACAGGACGTCCATTTTGTTTGTCACAGATTAGGACAGGCACAATGGGCTGAAGCCGCAAGCGAAAAAGAGCTGCGAAAGGTGAATCGTCCGACGGATTTTATAACAAGTCATGCGTGCTGTCTTGCATTGTAAGGGACAGCCTCGAATCTGTCTGTAGTTTTCACCTTGTCTGTTGCTTTGATTTCCATGAGAGATCAAATATTCTTCCCTTTTTATGCGAGTAGTGGTCTGGAAGCACCGAGGACAAGTGACAACAATGGTTTATGGGGGAGACCGGGCCGGGAGAAGATATACCAGGAGCTTTGTTTCTTGGATCGGGCTTTGTTTCTGGGCTGCGGGTAAAAGAAAAAAAAAAGAGGTGAAACAACTGGTCAAACGTACTAAAATAATATAATAGAACCAGTAACGCATAAGAACATACATTTCGTAATATAGTAAAAGTACAGAGATACTACGAAACAACAATAAAAACAAGACAATTAAACAAAAACATTACAGAGCCACTGAGAGAGCGAAATCAAGCCACTAAGCAGCGTAATGGCGTAAATTTTTAGCAGCAAATAGAGAACCCTCCAAGACCAGGTGCGATCGAATTCCGACACATATGTTTATTGCTGATATATACGACTTGCGAAGGTCCTCTATTCACGTTCATACTCCTCTGCTCTTTTTGTAAATTCACACTTGCGGAGATGGAGCGTGCAGAAGAACAGCTACTCAGCTTCAGCTTCTCCGCTCTTCGCTGCCAGCTTCTGAAAATTTCTTCAGACGCCATCCAGCGCTTTCGGAGCGAATTTCTTCACCGCATCTGCGACCGTCAGGAGTATCTTGTCTTCGCCGATGAGCTCGGTGAATTTGGCTGCGCGGAGCTTCTGAATCACTTCCGGCCCGGGGTTGACAAGGACGAGCTGCAACAAGGACCAAGGTTTAGCAGGAGCTGGATGATCGATTCCTAGCACTAGCAACTACATCAGCTTTATTCAATCGTATCACTATGCTGCACCTGAATATTTTTCTTTTCTAGTGCTCTTAAGAGCTCCTCCAAGGCGTGGACTCCACTTGTGTCGATGTCAACTACCGCTGTTGATGAGGAGTTGGACGTCAGTGTTCAGACAACGAGCTGCAATTGAATGAAACATGCAGTATGGGGAACTTTGTGTAGGATTCAAATCTACTCTGTTCTTACGAGATAGCTCGACCACCAGAAACTCAATTTTGGAGAACTTCTGGTCCCCGTGTCGTTTTTCCTCCGCTTTAAGCCACCTTAGGATTCTGAAACATCAGATATTAGCAAGTGAACCATCTGTTTTCTTCTAGCTCTAGCTAGGTTGAGATGGGGACATTGTGACATTAGAACACTGAATATGTTACAGTATTGCACCTAACACATTCTTAGCATGTACTAACAAATTGTCAAAAGAATATGCTTTCCAGCGAATAAGCTATTCATACAAGTGTGATTTGAATAATACACACGTGTTTCGAATTTAATTATATAGGAGTAGCTTCTTACCTCTCTTTAACATAGTTAGAGTTGGTGAAGTAAATAGCGGAGTCTACTTTCACAATTACCACTCCCGGCACTGTGGTCACTTCAGGGTATTGTTCAACACTCCTATATTCACTTGTCCTTGGAAGGTTGCCAAGCAAGCCTGTTTTTGGTCGTGTTGCTCGAAGAAGAATCTTGGCAAGTGAGATCACAACCTATTCAACAACAATTTCAACAATTTTTAAAATTATGACGGAGCATTCCGTCCCAAGGAGTTCAACTGCAACTGAGAGAATTTAGAACGGTGTTTTAACTGATTCGCACCGCGATCAGGAGGCCATACTCCACCGATGAAAATACGACGCCAACGAAGGCTCCTAAACATGCAACGAAGTCCAGCTTGTCAACCTTCCATATGACGTAGGCCGCCTTGTAGTCGATCAGGCCGATCACCGCGGTTATGATGATGGAGGAGAGGATGGCGTTGGGAGTGTACTTGAACAGTGGAGTGATGAACAGCAGTGTGAGCAGCACTACGATTGACATGATCATGTTGGACGCCGCTGTTTTGCAGCCAGCCAAGCAATTGACTGCTGATCGCCCGAAACCGCCTACAAAATGATTTTGTTTTGTCACAAATTAATTAAGACTGTTGCATCTGTTATATCGCGTAATAATAAATTTGTTTAAAATAGACATATATTAGTTGATTACCTGTCGTTATGTAGCATGAAGTCAATGAGCCTACTATGTTCATGGTTCCCAGAGCCATCATCTCCTTGTTCCCATCAAGCGAGTAGTCATTCATCGCGGCAAAGGTTCTTCCGATTGCGATTGACTCCTGCTCAATAAAAGTTGTCTTCAGTTTAATTTTACAGTTGTGTTAGCTATGCTAGACATTGTTATTCTTGGCGACTGATTTGAAAGAGACTGAAGTTTGGGTCACCGTTAGAGCTATCAGTCCAGTTACTACACCAATTTTGAATCCTTTCAGCGCCAACGGGCCGGTGAAGTATATGAGACTTGCTGAAGGTGGATTGATGCCTTTCTTGATGTGTTTGACCTGCAATCAAATCACTTGCTATAATAACCTTGAACCTCATCGTTAACAAAAATCTGACTACTAAGACAGTATGATGGCAATAAACTAGTGCTGGTCTTTCTGAAGGGATTAAAATCTTCTAGGTTTCAACTTGCATGTATATAGTAATCAAGAATGACTTACGACTGCGACACCGTGCTTGTCTGCATGGGTGATGTAGACGAAGAAGGTTGAAAGAATCACGGAAGTGAGCGGTGCGATTGCAGATATCCAGAAGAGCTTCTTATTCCTCTTTCCCTGGCCAAGTACAAAAGTGAGGGTCATCGATCATATAAGATATGAAGGATAAATTTAAATAAGCATCGTGAAATCAATTAGCTTGGGAATTCAATAACATAAATAAATTCTTCTCTGCTCTTACAATGTACTTGGTGGCGAGAAGGAACGCCAGGAATGATGCACCGATCAAAATCGTCTGCCAGTTCCACTGAGCAAAAACCACCAACTAAACGTTTCAGCACTCTTTCATCAAAGAAAGATTCAGAAAGCTCTCTGCAGAAATTACCCCATGCTGAGCACTTTTCACGATCGATTCCACGACCGATACTATGTCGGTTTTGGTGGTGAAGTTCTTGATGCCAAGGAACCCTTTCAGCTGCTGGAGCGCAATGGTGATGGCAGCGCCCGCCATGAACCCGACGATGGCGGCGTGGGACAAGTACTCCACGATGAACCCCAGCCTGCACGTATGGCGTTGGTATGTCTCAGAATAGGACTCACGAGAAACAGCAGGTCAGCAGCAGCATGCTCATCGATCAAGCAGAGCAGAGCCGACAGGTTAACAGTGATCATATTTGCCTCACCTGAATACCCCGAGCGCCGCCTCGGTGAGCCCAGCGAAGAACGTCGCGGTGAACGCCAGACGCCTGTACTCCATCGGGTTCTTCTTGGGGTCGATCTCGTTCTGCAGGAGGGTGCCGAGCATCAGCGACACGACGGCCACCGGACCCATGGCGATATCCTTGGAGGAGCCCATCAGCGGGTAGATCAGTGGCGGGACGAAGCTGCTGTCTGTCAATCGAATAGCCAAAAACGAAAGCGAACGGTTCTCTGTCAGGTGACTCAGGTCAGTTCTGTTGCTGCTATAACAGAGTAGTAGTGAGAAACAGATTTGTTCATGCACTCACACAACCCGATCTCCGGTGGAAGGTTAGCAAGCTTCGAGTAGCCGATGTCCTAGTTCCGGTAAGAAATCAACATGAACAGAATTTCACATTATTACTAGTAGTATTTCAACGAAGCAAGTACTACAGTGCAGTACCTGAGGTATGCAGAGGCTGGCAATGGTGAGCCCGGCGACGAGGTCCCCCTTGAACTTGGCAAGCGTGTAGTGCCTGCCCCAGTGGAGCACCGGAAACACGTACTGCAGGCCGAGCCAGGCGCGCCGCGGCCAGCTCCGCTGCTCCCTGTACTCCTGCAGCGGGTCGTCGTCGGCGAAGAAAAGCTCCTTGGCCGCGCCGGAGAACTCCTCCAGGACGCTCTTGCTCGGCGGTACGCCGACCCTGTAGCTGCCGGCGCCGTCCACGTTGCGGCGCTGCGACGACGGTCGGCTGGCGATGTCGCCGCTGTCCAGGTCAGCGCCGCCGTCAGACATGGCTCGCCGCATTGTTATGTTATTATGGTATTTGCTTCTTTAAAATCAGCTGCTTACGACCAGACAGACACGATTTTTAGCGTATAAATTAAGTGTAAAAGATGCGTAAATATCACATATGAGAAGAGAAAAACACCATGCTCAATATCACACATGCTTAGCTACTGAGAAGTATCATAATTAATGAAGGGCAGCAGACCTGAACAACTAGTCCAGAATCCTTAGAAGATCAGGTACGTACCTTAGCCAACAGAGAGGCCAATTCTGCTATGTTGCGCTGCACAGAGGCTAGGGAGTGTCCCTATTTAACATGCCAAGGGACCAACTGCTCTCCCTCTCAGAGGTTAAAAAAAAAATGCTACGATCAAAAGTCAAGTCTCTATTTTAATCAAAATAATCCAGAGAATATGGATCTCAATAACATCTTGGAAAATGTACCTGCTCTGATTGCTGAATTTGGCTTAACATACCACAAAATTACTTTCTTATGAAGACACGCAAAGCAGTTGGCTGATTGGTTCGGCTGAGTTCAACGATATTCCTTTGACTTAATTTACTCTATAAAACGAACCATTTGTCTGTGGGGTGCATATAGACCTCTGATGATGTACTCCTACTTTCTATTTTATTTTTCAGCGTGCCTCAATTTTCCATGCATTCGGTACCGCACGCAACCCAAAGCAGAGCTGAGCAGGGAAAAACACGAGCACACTTGCAGATAAATTTTGTCGATACGCCATTGCACAATCTGTTGCTGAATTCATTTGACGTCTAATC
Organism: Zoysia pacifica; assembly: GCA_001602315.1. Lineage (NCBI taxonomy): Eukaryota > Viridiplantae > Streptophyta > Magnoliopsida > Poales > Poaceae > Zoysia > Zoysia pacifica. Next base: position 21,045 of record BCLH01001776.1, on the reverse strand, counting down.
CTAACGTCCTACACGCAATTTACTGATTAAGTGTTCACATTAGCTCAACCATATGCTGTTCAATGAACGCTGGATTATAAGATAGCCAATCAGCCAGCGATCACGGGGTCGATGTGCAGGCGTTGACCTGCAAAAACAATGTTTTTTTAGCGATATCTTCTAAATCTGGACAGTATATATAGCAGATCAATTGGTGGATTAAATCTGTGCTGCAGATCCAGTATTGCTGTCACAGATAAACATCTGCCATATGCAAGTGGCATCAGACTGGGTCGAAGAGAGTGCAAAGAATTCGAAGGGTCATTTTATTTTGGCCAGGAGAACTCATCAAAGTCTTCGGCCGGAAAAGGAAAGACCCATGCACTTGTTTAATGGATAGACGCGCGAATGAGAACCTTCCATGCTTCTCTCGCCGATTTTAAAATATTGACACCGTTTAAACTTTAATTCATCTTATTTAAAAAATTTATTCAAATATAAAAATTTTTGTTATAATTTGATTTATCATTAATAGAATTTAAATCATAACTAATAATTTTACATATTAGAACAAATTTTTTTAATAAGACGAATAATCAAAGTTGATATGAAAAGTTAACGGTATCGATAATTTAAAATCAGAAGGAGTAGTATAAAATATATTTAGCTTAAAATAAATTCTCGGAACCAAAGAACCACATTCAAAGGCTTCAGAAAGATAAACGATACGAATGTTAGGCTGTGTGCATCATGATGAAAAAGAACGGATGATATACGGTACGAGTATACTTCAGCGGTGCCATGAGCTCATCCCCACCGCGTAAGCTGACATCAACTGGAATAAACATCCAACCGGTGGACCTGATGGCTTTGGATGCACCATTCGCAGAGGAGAGGTTCATTGCGCTGTAAACCAGCTACCTAACTGAGCAACAGCAATGTGTAATACCGATTTCAGTTTTAGATGTAAGTCAACAGTTGCTATTTAGATTTCTACAATGTGAGGAATAAGCTGGGCCCCACAATTTACTTTAAATATCCTTTTGCCATTGTATCCTTGGCCTACTTTCTCTCTCCCCAGAGCATTCTCTCCTCACACATTGAAGAAGCAAAACAATTTTTTTATCTTTACTACCCGGAAGTAAGCTTACTACCGAAATTTATAGCTGACGACCTTAATATCAACCTCCACAATGGTGAGTCGGCGTTAGGAATGCTTGCTACCGGCTCTATTCCACCATTATGGATGCCCTTGGCACTCCAGCCGAGCCTTATGGTTGTAATTCAGGCAGTATATGATCAAAGTCGCATTGACATGCATTTCTTAATTGAACTCTACAAAATATTGTGTTAATTCTAAAAAAGGAATGTGCAGACAGAATAATCAAATTTTGCCAAATCATCCTAAGACTTTTTGGTTTTGAATTTTGAAACAAAACCAGTTTGATCGATTTTCCACCGGTTGTTAGCCGGTTTGACTGTTCTTTTTTTCAATTTAAGGTTTTCCGATGAAATCGAATCGGTTTCACTGAAAATCATGAAAAATGATCAATTTTGAACCCTGAACCTAACACGCCACAGCCAATCAGACAGCGATTATGAGGTTGACGAGAAGGCATGGACTGGCAAATACTACTATGTGTTTGTTAGTTAACTCTATCTTCTATACCTAGACAGTATATATAGATGGATTAACTCTGCTGCAGATATGATCCATGACCAAGATAGGCAATCAAATACTACCTTAATTTGTCTCTAAATATAAACATTTCTGGGTTCACAGAGAATTAAACTCTTTTAACTTTGACTATTAATAATAATAAATCAATGGTGTTTTATCATATATTATAAAGTAATCACTCCGTTCTTTAATTGTTGTCGTTAGTGACTTCTAACTTCAACTTTGACCATTCGTCTTATTTAAAATTTTTAATAAATATTATATATTTTGTTATAGTTTTATTTATCATTAGAGTTATTTGAATCACAATTTAAAATTTTACACATTTGAACTAATTTTTTGAATAAGACGAATGTCAAAGTTAAAATTGAAAGTCAACAACGATAACAATTAAAAAACGGAGGGAATATGTTATTAGATTCTTTGTCAAACAAAATTTTATATACTCTCTCTATTTTTAAATTGATGTCGCCGTTGACTTTTAGTTTCAACTTTGACCTTTCTTCTTATTCGAAAAAATTTGAAAAAAGTATATATTTTATTATAATTTGAATAATCATTAAAGTTATTTGAATCACAACTTAAAATTTCACATATTTCAACTAATTTTTTTGAATAAGATGAAAAATCCAAGTTGAAATTAAAAGGCAACGATGATATAGAACGGAGAGAGTATGTTTTTGTTACGGGGTTGATGAGGAGGCGTTGACCTGCAAAAACAATGCTTTTGTTAACTCTATCTTCTAAATCTGGATAGTACAGCAGCGCAGATCAATCGGTGGATTAAATATGTACATGGCTGTCGCAGATAAAGAACTGGTTGTAATTGCAGTATTTAATTTGGTGCGCTGCTGCATTCCTAGGTCTTTTTATTTGGCCAGGAGAACTCATCAAAGTCTTCGGCCGAAAAAGGAATAAAAAAACTTTTGAGTTTGTTTAATGGAGTGAGCCGCTGCGAACGCGCATATGTGCGGTGAGGCTAACCGAGCCCGCCACTTGCCCGGAAAAGAATTTTCATGCCGATTATTCATGAGGCGAGAGCTGATTATCAATCTTGATGGGGAAACGGTCGTGCTCATCCTGTTTTTATTCATGTTTGAAAAAAAATAATGTAACTTTGTGAACGGCGCCGCGGCAGGCTCAAGTAAAGCCCGGCAATTTCATCGTGGACCGAATCTGAGCCCAAGCAAAAGAGAAGGCCGTATAAATCTCGTATGAGGCTATGCGTAGGAATTGGGCCGACAAAGCCCAGGTGAACAACGATAACTGTCGATCTGTTCATTTGAGCACGCCTCTCCGGCACCAGTACCCACTCGCCGTCTCCGTTTCCGTCGCTGGCGATCATCCATGAGGACGTACGCGCATGCCACCCTTCTCGTCCTCGTCGGCGCCGCCAGCTGACGAAAAAGATGACCTGTTACCATCGACCTGATAGTTACCACATGGTGCGCCACCTCCGATGATGAAGGGTCAGGGAGGTAGTACGAGGCACGAGGGAGGAGGATGATCTGTAATCATCCATCGGTTTCTTCTAGTGAGATGGTGGGTGGGCGCCGCGATCTCCGAATTGACAGGGATCGAACACAAACAAAGCGATCGAGCTATTGTAGCAGCCTAGCAGTAGGAACTGCAGCCACGTAATCGCATCTCTCTTCGCCCGGCCCGTCGCACGTCCATCGTCGCCGGCCGAGACCTTTCTTTCCGGCCTGTCTCCCTCTCATCTGCCACTCGATCCCACTCTACCAGCCGGCCGCTCGTCCACGTCGCGCCTGTTGCCGGACGCGAGCCGACGAGCGCGCGCCCAGGGAACGTCGTACTTAAACGCCGCCGGCGGCTGCGCGCGGCCTCGACGGACACGCTCGACCGTCACGGAGGTCGGCGGAGGCAACGGCTGCGCCGGTGCCGTGACCAGACCACGCTCGCGGTAAGAAAAAGGAGAGTTCCGTTCCCGTTCGTCAGGCCGTCAGCGGGGAGGCTAGCTAGCTACAGCTTTCGACAAAGTGCCGGCGCGTTCGATATCGATCGATAGATCGAGCTGTTGCGCACAAGTGCACATCACATTGGCTGGGGTAGCTTCCGATCCTGGGCGTAGTCCCGTCCCATCGCCTAAACGAAAAGCGCTTGTCGATCGATCGAGAGGGAGCGATCGATCGATGCAATCCATATCCAATAGGTATGGGCCACCCGCACTTGGGGATCATTGAAGAGCTGCTAGGCCTACCTCAGCATACTATGCATCTACGTATCCAACTGTTTGGTGGGCATCTGGTTCTCGCTGCAGAATATATGCGCACTTGGGGATAATTAAGATTTTGGCAGCGTTTCCATC
>BCLH01001775.1:36916-67394 GCA_001602315.1 Zoysia pacifica | reverse complement strand
GCAAATGAAAGAATATCTCAAGTAACAAGCAGATACAATACTTCCCCATCCAGCATATACGCGAGTCGCGATTGCAGATCAGACAGTAGCTTAAGAACATGTCTTTTGATCCGTGGTAGCAGTAGACATACTACCACCGAAGGCACTTACTACTACATAACATGAGAATCATAATAATATAACCAAACATACGCAAGCTCCAGCGCAAGCAAAAACCACATTGAGGATACAACAGGCTGCAACAGGCTCCAAACCCCTTACTCGTCATGTTCTGCCTCCTCCTCATCCTCGTAGTCACCCTCCTCATCGGCGGTGGCATCCTGGTACTGCTGGTACTCGGACACCAAGTCGTTCATGTTGCTCTCCGCCTCAGTGAACTCCATCTCGTCCATGCCCTCACCAGTGTACCAATGCAAGAAAGCCTTCCTCCTGAACATAGCAGTGAACTGCTCGCTCACACGGCGGAACATCTCCTGGATGGAGGTGGAGTTGCCGATGAAGGTGGAGGCCATGGAGAGACCACGAGGTGGGATGTCACACACACTGGACTTGACGTTGTTGGGGATCCACTCCACAAAATAGGATGAGTTCTTGTTCTGGACGTTGATCATCTGCTCATCAACCTCCTTGGTGCTCATCTTGCCACGGAACATGGCAGAGGCCGTGAGGTAACGGCCATGACGTGGGTCAGCAGCACACATCATGTTCTTGGCATCCCACATCTGCTGGGTGAGCTCAGGGACAGTGAGGGCGCGGTACTGCTGAGAGCCACGCGAGGTGAGTGGCGCAAAGCCAACCATGAAGAAGTGAAGACGAGGGAAGGGGATCAAGTTGACTGCAAGCTTCCTGAGGTCAGAATTCAGCTGGCCAGGGAAGCGGAGGCAGCAAGTGACGCCGCTCATTGTGGCACTGATCAGGTGGTTCAGGTCTCCAACTGTAGATAAAAAGAACCAATTCAGAAAAGACTTTCAGGCACTTTAGATGCATTATTAAAATGACAAATCAAAGTGCTTTAGCATCTACAGATCTACTCCTACAAGAATAAATTATACTATAATAAAAAGAACAAACCATTGTATGGGCCCATGGCAAGGCACTCATCAATTAACATAATAAGACAACAGTAGAACCATGAGGGTAAATAAACTTACAGCTGGGGGTAGTCAGCTTCAAGGTACGGAAGCAAATGTCATAAAGAGCCTCGTTGTCAAGGACCATGCACTCATCAGCATTCTCAACCAACTGATGAACTGAGAGAGTTGCATTGTAGGGCTCAACAACAGTGTCTGACACCTTTGGCGAAGGGAAGACAGAAAACGTAAGCATCATCCGGTCTGGGTACTCTTCCCTGATCTTTGAGATCAGAAGAGTGCCCATTCCAGATCCGGTGCCTCCACCAAGGGAATGGCAAACTTGAAAACCTGTGTACAGAAAGTCATAAACTCATGAGATTGAGCAAAGGCTATCTTGTACCTTTGAACAGATGTTTATTCATAATACAGAACGACCAGCTATGCCACAAGTAAAACAAACAGAGCACAGGCCAGATAGCACATTTTAGGCCCCCATTGGATGACAGTAAAAACACAGGAAACAGGAAAAAATTTCCTTCGTTCTAGAGAGGCCTTAATCTAGTTGTAAGAAACACTTTATGCTGCAAGGAGACAAGATGAATCCTGCACGTTGCTACAGAGACAAGTTCAATAAAAAGGCAAAATACAGATAACACATACTACTCGCTGAATATCCACGAGAAAAGATTAACATACTACTTATAAATGATAAATTATCACATCTCACGTCATCCAAGCCAGCTAATATTAACAGACAGCAATGAATCCAAAATTACTTAACAGATCTACTAGCATGCACCACAGCAATCATACAGGCATAATTATGATAGAGCTTTCATTTCAAATGATAATCGACAGTAATTACTCCAGTATGGTTAAAGAAATCGACCTTGGAGGCAGTCACAGTTCTCAGCCTCCTTCCTGACGACGTCGAGCACGGAGTCGATGAGCTCAGCGCCCTCGGTGTAGTGTCCCTTGGCCCAGTTGTTCCCGGCGCCGGACTGGCCAAAGACAAAGTTGTCTGGCCTGAAGATCTGACCGTAGGGCCCGGTGCGGACGCTGTCCATGGTGCCGGGCTCGAGGTCCATGAGCACGGCGCGGGGCACGAAGCGGCCGCACGACGCCTCATTGTAGTAGACGTTGACGCGCTCGAGCTGAAGGTCGGAGGTGCCGACGTAGCGGCCGGTGGGGTCGATGCCGTGCTCGTCGCAGACCACCTCCCAGAACTTGGACCCGATCTGGTTGCCGCACTGACCACCCTGGATGTGGAGAATCTCCCTCATGGCTGGATCTCGAGGTTGGTGGCTGCCTACAGGTGGGAGGGGAGCAGGTGAATCAGCGGGTAAGGGAGCGAAAACGATGGACATACTGCTCCGAAATGGAAGTACAAGACCAGATCTGCCGACGAATCGCAAGAACAAGGACGGAATCGAACAGATCTGGGTGAAAATGAAATGAAAAGTCGGGAAATGTCTCGAAAAAATTGAACTAGGCCTTGCCAGCACCAGAAATTTCAAAACAGCATCTCAGTGACGCACCTTCTCGGTGAACAAATCCAAGCCGAGATCTCGAGGAAAAAGAACTAAAAAATTGCAAAATACCCAAAACTTACAGCAGATAAGGAAATAAAACACCAGGAAGAAAATGGAGCACTGGAGGTCTAAACGGACCCAAGCCGCACTAGCAGCAACAGGAATGATGAAATCTTCTAAAAATAGCACCGGAAAAGCACACCACTACAAAAATAGCACGAACCGCCACCCAAACTCGGCTAATCCGCTCCCACCAACCGAAAATCCACCACGGAAACACGATGAAAACCAGCAATCCAGCGCGAGCAACGGGATTCCAGCTCATTACCTCACGGAAAGGAGCGGGCCGTCCGCGAGTGGGAGAGAGGAGAGGAGAGGAGAGCTGAGCGAGGTGGGGGGGAGTGGCGCGGTGAGAAATGGAACGGGCGAGAGCCCTAGAAAGGGAGCGGGTTTTATAACGGGTGCGGGGCATGGGGCGCCGGATCGGACGGCCCGGGCGCGTTCCCTCCGACGCCGCGCGCCGGCCGTCGGTTCGGGCGCATCGGACGGGCGGCCGCGTGGGGTTCGAAAACGGCCCGTTGGGCGCCTGGATTTTGAAATTTTTTTCCGGTGGCCGGTTGCTCGTCTGGGGAAATAACGGGGATGCCCCTCGCCGGACGGAACGGAGGTTGCGGTGTCCGGCGGCCGTTTGATCTTTTGCGTTTGGGGGTATCGGGAACGGGACGGCTTGCTTGGGTTTGCGTGCGACAGGGAGATTATAAAATTTGAGAATGATGCATGACCGTTGGACTTTTTTGCTTAAAATTTGGGTATTGCAGCCACACCACTCCTGTTTTGAACCAAACTAAATCTGCTGCCTCCGTCTCAAAATATAAATCAAAGTCAATTTTTTTTTAAATTTTAATTAATAATATTTAAAAATTTTAAAAATTTAATATTAAAATTTATTTTATGATAAATCTAATAATATAATTTATATATAATAAAATTTTATAAATTATTAATAATCACAGTTAAAAAAATAGCTTTAATACTTATATTTTAAGACAAAGAAAGTACTGATATCACTGTTCATGATACCGAGCAGAGAGCATAGAAGGCGCCCATTTGGCTTAACCATTTTGGTCAAGCATCTGTTTTGACCTTTGGGTTAAAGTAGATTAGTTCTTGCCAAGCATAATTTTTTTTATGGGCCGGTGAACATGGTTATCCTCTTATTAGTTAGATACATGCCATTATAATTTTAAAGTTTGAAAAAATGACATCGCTATGTCACTTACAGGTGAGACTTTGCGAGTAGATAACATATGAAATAAGATATTATATCTCAAATTTTGAAGAATTGCAATAGCATCCACCAAATTAATCTTTATCTCCACTATCCCCCCTTTATTGATTGAATGATGGAAGCCGGTGGCCACAAGTTTCATTGTTTTTTCATTTATGAAAACCAGATGGAAGCTGGTGGCCACAAGTTTCATTGGTTTTTCATTTATGAAAACCCGATGGAAGTCGATGACCACAAGTTTCATTGGTTTTCATGAAAATTGGTGAACCTAGATGAAAACCACTATAAGAGTTCGTTTGGTAGAGCTCGCAGCTCTTAATTTTTTAGATTCACTCTTAATTCTCTTTGTGAAGTGATTCTGTCACTGAAAGTGATTCACTTTGATACTTAGAATAAGCTCTTAGAATCAGCGCAAAAAAATCACTTCACAGAATCAAAAGAAGTAAGCTTCCAACCTTTTAATTCATTTCACACTTCTTCAAAGCTCTCTTGATTCTGTTTGAAAATTAAGAGCTACAAACTCTGTCAAAAGGACTCTAAATTCAACAGTTATATTTTAGATGAAATTGATCAAAATGATACATAAAACTGTTCATTTTTTGTTTACCATGCGGTGTTGTTATTTCAAAATTTAAATTGTTTAGCCACCTTTCAACTTACCGACCTATTTACAACTTTTAAAAATGTTATTTTATATTTTTTAAATGAAAACTAACTTACTAAGTAAAGTTGAAACAGATTGGTTTTCACCGAAACCTTAGAAACCGACCGGTTTTGTAGCCACTGCCGGCGATACGGCTGAGACGGTCATGCCACATGTAGGACTCGATAAATGCACATTTAGCTCCGGGCTCACTCTGTCCTGCTAACGGTACCACCTACTAGCAGCAACACACATGTGGGGAGAGGAACGTTTCGATGGCTTCGATGTGAGGCGGCTCGCCTCAATCATTGGCGGTAACACCAGATCGGGATCAGAGACACGACGCTATTCGTTCCAGTGAGCTCGCCCCGTTGCTCACTCCGTCGTCCAGGCATCGTCTTTGCTGCGTGCCTTTGCGTGCGGTTCCGTCCACGCATCTCTTCCTCCCTCCTGCGCTGCTGCGATGCAATCCAATTACCTTTTCTTTCTTCTTTCTTTTCGTCTAATCCTTGCTGTCCATCCGCACCGCCTCATGTTGTGCTGCTCGCAGCCTTCGGAGATAGGAGAGGTAAGAAGATCGATCGAGGTTCCCGTGACAAGCAGGCCACGAGCGGTTCACATGCGCGACGGTCCTCTGGGTTGGCATCGCACCAGCTGCCTGGTTGGCTCCTCGTCGTCCTTTCACATGGCCAGACGGCCCGCTGTTGCTCGCCGCCGCCGCAGGCGCTGGTCCCTGAGATCCGGATCGGCGACCACGTCCTCTCCTTCTCCTCTCCCGCCGTATGTCATGTTAGCCCAGGACACTGCTGACATTATGTGCTAGCAGACGTTATTAACAAGAAGACACGGCGTACACGCTCGTCCGTACACGCACTGAGCTACCATACCACGTACCGTATGTAGGTATGTACATCCAGCTATGCTCATACATACGCAGAGAAATACAGCCACTACTAGTAACGCCCGTGGTTCACGGGACGGGGAAGGACTCAAGGACACAGCTGAGACGCGGCCGAGCAGAGGGCCGATCTCTGTCGAAAGCGGCGGCGCACCAACCGGCGTCGCGTTGCCCGGCTGCCGCCAAAGAGCTAGCGCTGCCGACACACGGTCACTCACATGGCGTCTCGTCTGCCTGTAGTACTGCCACGCTCGTCCGACGTGTCCCAGGACCTGCCGACGGTTGCTGCGCCTGCGATGCTCTTTCTCCCAGAGCAGCTAGGAATACTACAGAACAAGAGCATCTAGATGCTAATCTAAACTAATCCAGACATCAAGACATGATAAAGCTGGTAGGATCACTTTCCTCCATAATGGATTACGACTCACAGATGGGACGGATAGAGATGGATGTTCTTGCTTGCCTTCGCCGTTTGGTAGACCTAATCAGTTGCCTTGTCCTTTCAACGGCTGCTTTTCCTTTTCCTCCCGCAAGAAAATGGTCACTAGCTGTCTTAAAATGGACCCGCACGCAGCAGCTGATTCCGTGGAGAGAGATGTATCAGGACGGGGAGGAGGATGAGCGGCATCAATCAGTTCGTCGGTGTCGCTGATCATGCACCTTGGATACTTGCTTGACACTGTTGTTGCACATGAGTTGGATGACCGGATTTAGTTCATGCTGATACTATACAGGATTAATGGCTCTAACAGGCCTGCTAATCGGACATAGCATGTAAATAGCAAGCTACTGACTGACTAGTACATACACACAAAATGAAAGATACGGATGCATTGAAGCTGGTAGTTGGTGTTTCGTTTCCCAACTTTCTTGAGATGCTAGTATTACGCACCTACCATGAGATTATCAAGGATTGGCCACTGATGAATGTGACAGAACTGTTGTCGATTGCAACGCTAGCTCTTCACAGAACTATGACAGCTTGTACAACTAATTAAGGTGAGAAGATGCATCCTGGACAATTTGAGCGTCGTTGTCCCTGGGCCCGTTCCGTCGCAGCTAAACCCTTGCTTCCGTCTCAAGCCGGACCCACTGACAGATAATCCCACCCGTACTCACGTGGACTGAAATTGCGTTATTAAGAAGAGGCAACTGCCATTGAGAAATATCTGCAGTACACACACAAGCGGCGCAACAGTCTCGTGGTTCCATCAGGCTGTCAAGTTTCTCGACCCGCCTTTTCCTACCTTTTACTGATGTTGCTTCCACCGGTGAAAATGTGCAACCAACAACCGCATCTGCCATATTTTCTTTCTTCTGATACACGCTTTGTACACCTGTCCCGCAGGAAAGCTTATATGAGATCCAGTTGCAATATCATTTCTTTGGTACATATCTATAAAAACCCAATGTTAAATTTATAGTATAAGAACCTGCATCTGAACCAACAGTTATGCAACAGAATTAGTCACACGGAACAAAAAAAAAAAAAATACTAGCACATATAAGATAGCTTAGACATGTGATGATTTTACTCATGGTAGTAGTTCGTGATTAAATAGCTTTTAATAAGATACTGTAGCGTCACCATAATTAGAGTACAGACTAGAGAGTACTTCGTACTTGGGGCAAAAAAGAATCATACCAGTTTCAGCCTCCCACGAATTAATGTCTGCAAGGATTGTGGTTGGAGCATTGCTATCAGCGTGATACATAGCAGGGAAATCATATCCACAATTCTTCATGTGAGTTCAACTAACAGCTTCACTAACTAAAAACTTTGCCCTCGCCAAACCAAGAAAAGATCTCAAATATCCAAGCCAAAAAAATCATAGACATAAAAACCACATAACTCATGCCAGCAGCAGAACTTCAAATAGTTATCTGCAGCCAAACACCAACGGTAATTAACATTGGATGCAACTGAGTGCGCAGCTTCAAGATCACATAATCGAAACTGACCACACAATTACTGATTCCTCAATCTATCCAAAGATAAATATCACCATTGAAGAACCGGTGCTTTTCTCGGAGAAACAAAAGTGGTGTGTCAAAATAACAGAGGGTCCTCCTGCTATTGATGACAAAAAACAGCACCACAAGATGAATCCGAGTCAATTAACCATAAATTCATGTTTTCGAGTTGCCTTTGAACAGATTCAGAAGCCACACTGTTGGGCCAGAAAAGAATATTACTTTGACCTTCTGATACAGACCCATTTGAGGTCTTGGGCCCTAATTCAATGGCCCTCATACCTTCATTCAGTTTTCCCAGTCTCACACCAACACTATTTTTCAACAGCCCAGTTATTAAAGCAACAAAATTCTTCTGTTTAAGGGAAGAAGAAAAATCACCAGATGTGCACATGGCTTTCAGTCTGGACACAATAAGTTCATTCCATGCCCTTTTTGAGTCCACTGAGCTCCTTATAAACATCAGACCTACATATTCTGCAGTAAAGAATTCAACTGATTTATCATATGGTTCCATTAAGTTACTGCAAAGTGGAATCATATTTCCGTTTAATACCCAAAGATTATAACCCAGGTCCAAGCAACTTTTTATCACATAAGAGGTGACCAATGTCTCCTTAACAATATCAACAGTGCCCATAGAACTACTCGGTTTAATGCTCTGATAGAAGTCAATAGCATCAATAACAGGATATCCTCTATGAGCAAGGTCCTCCAGAAATTCTGAATTGTCACCAAGGAAAATGTAGTTCTGCTTACCAATCTTATCAAGATGGCAAATCAAGTTTCTTGCAAAGCTCTGTTCTATCGAGTGCAAGTTTATGAGTACAACAGTACTCTTTACTTGCATAGATTTGAGCATAGAACCAACTTCATCAAATTTTCTAACAAGTCTTCCTGGGATGATTTTGTTGAAGCAGAAATCATACCACTTAAGCTTCTTTAGAGGCTGCAAATCCCATAGATTGAAATCGAGATTCTTCCCATCCAACAGAGTAGAATCTGGCCCCACACTTTTTCCATAGTTTACTCCTGCATCCCTATGAGAGACACTAAGGGCCCTCTCCTTCAGGAAGTTTGTGTAGATATTGAAATATCCATGTGAGTGAACAAACTTAATGAACCAAGGGGTCCATATTCTCTCGCCCATCTTTTTATACCATCCTGTAGTTTTCTGCAAAGTTTGAGAGTGATAACATTTACAAGCTAACAACATTGACATGGATTCATGTACCATCTTCTCAGAAATATACTACACATCATCAGCATCCTAAAAACAAGACACATTAGGCACACCTTCCCAGTGGCGGAGCCAGACAGTGTTTGGATTGCAACCTTTAGTTACCTTGCCAAAGTTTGGAGTTACCAACTCGTGGGCGATACTAAAATGTTTGTAAAATGATGTTGTTTGGATCATGACCTTACCAAATTTCTTATATTACCAATTCGTTGGTAAAAAATGTGTTTGGATTGCAACCATGCCAATGTTTACAATTCTATTAGCATAACATGTGGGACCTACATGACATAAAAAATATTTAAGCGTAAAATATTATCAAATGGGATCTTATTTTGTAGATTAAATTGTAAAAAGTTTAATGGTGGAAACAAATTTCGAATCAGATGCACCATTTGAGAGATAAAATAGTTTTAATCTAACTAATCAACAAATCTCGTAACTCGTGCAGCCATTGTTGAGTGGACACATTGCTCCAACAATTTGCCAAAGGAGCAAAGGCGCGGGCGAGCAGATTGCTCGCCCAAGTTGACGCCGGCGTTTCTTACAGACATTGCCAAATTTCATTTGGCTTTCCAAATTTTGGCTCCAAAGCAAATATTAACCAAATTTTGAAGGCACACCAATATTTGGTAAGGTAACTAAAGGTTTCAATCCAAACATACCCCAAACCACCATAGAGGGGGGGGGGGGAGGTAGCAAGCCCTTCCAAAGCAACCACAATTAAGCTCGACTAAGTCCCACAGCTAGCATGCTTAACGTAGATGTCTCTTGAGGTGAAATAAAAGCGAAGAAAAGGATATATGACAGTGCAGAGGGCTGAGATCACTGCTTAAATCAGAGAGTGGAAAGCGCGATATGATGCGATAAGGCAGGTTGGCATGCACGTTGAGGTTTAGCATGGATTAACGATGATGGAAAGGTGAATTAGATCAGGCCAGATGGGAGCAGAGCCTAGCGAGCCGAGCTGCACCTTTCCCTTTGAAAGATCATTGTTTGCGTTAGCTAGCCTAATTAGTAGCAATAGCCATGAACGCCCGTGCATCTTCCTATTACTACATTAAAACGAAGTAGTACTCAAGCACATAATGACATAGAGATCAAATAAGGAAAATGAAGCTTACCATGCCTTGGAGAATAGGCTTGATTCCTTTGGCCTTGTGTTCATCGTACCATAGACGAAATTCTTTCCATGGTTTCGGGAAAAGAAGTTGGCCCCATGTGCCTACCATCTGGTACAAGAAAATCTGAGATTCTCTATCCAGCTGTATCTTGTTTCCATGTTTACCTGTATAGCCCAAGGCCATGTTAACTGTTAACACAGAGTCACTGCCAATTGGATAGCACTTGCAGTGGCCATCTACTTAGTTGTGTACTGCAAGTATCACTAAAATCTTATTTGGAGAAAAAAAATCAAACACCCTCACACATTAAATAGAAAAAAGGCTATAGCAATATAATGATCAAAATATTAAGCATAAAAGACACAACAAGAAAAATGATAACTACCACACCTGTAGATTCAAGTAAGTTACAGAGCGAAAAGGCTGAAAAAGGGAAAGTCTCAAAAAATACAGTGGCAAGTTCACCCTAGATTTCCTGTAATTTGATTATAAAGAACAGCAACAGCACCTCTAAACTAAGCTTTGACTTTTTAATATACCTATGGAATTTGCACCATCATGATACGTTTTTGCAGGTTATAAACTTTTTTGTTTTGCATATTTAGGTAGTCGCACATACTATATCAGTGTACAACTGAAACAATAAAAACTGCAGACCATCACTGACCAATATTATCAAATGGAATGTTCCAATAGGAGCAGTCCAGGCTCATTTTAACAGGCTTCAGCAGCAGTGGCCCCAGGACCATAGCCTGATTATAGGTAATAAGTAAATGTGGCAGCTATAGCATCATGATCATCAACTCTGAAGTTAGAATGTTTAGACATGCTGTTAAGTGTTAGCATCGGCTTGGATAATGGTATAGTCCCTCCGGCTCTTGATTGTTGACCATTGGTTAGTGTAAATTTGCATTCTTATTTTTCCCAGTGAATGTGACACATATGCAGAAATGGCTAAGCAAATAATAATGCCTCAAGTCAATAGCTCACGGTACCGCCATCTGGACAAACTACACAAGACACATCAGCTATCGAGCAGACCAGGCTTGTTACACCAACAGTATGCATTCTAGGATCCGTTATAAAGTAAGGCAAGAAGGAAAACAATGTACCGCAGGATCGAAGAAGCTCTCACCTGCAACAAACCGAGGGCGCTGCAACGACGTGCCGAACACGTACGGGCTGTAATTCTCACGGTCGTAGTAGTACCTCATGACGACCCGCTTGAGGAACCGGTAATACAGCGGCGAGACCTCGAGGTCGTCCTCGACGACGAAGGCGAACTCGTCTTCGGAGCCGGGCCACCACGCCTCGATCCACTGCGCCTGGAGCCCCGCGTTGGTGGCCCGGTAGTGCACGCGCTTCTCGCCGTGCGGCCACGAGAAGGCGTCGACGAAAGCAAGGATCTCGTGCGACGCGGCGAGGCCCGAGGCGTCGCCGGCCGACGACACATTGGACGGGCGGTGGTCGAGAAGGACGTGGAGCGCGACCCGGTCGCCGCCGTAGTCGGCGGCGGCGAGGGAGCGGAGGCAGCGGCGGAGCGAGGCCGGGCGGTCGTAGGCTAGGAGCTTGATCAGGAGGAAGAAGCGGCCGGGGTCGGGGACGGGGTCGGAGCCTGAGTGGACCGTGGGCAGGAGCGAGGTGTTGGGGTGGTAGGAGCGGTGGAGGAAGAGGAGGAGGAAGAGGGGGACGGGGAGGAGGAGGAGGATGGGGGGAAACGGGAGGGATCGCCGGCGAGGCGACGCCATCTGTTGTGGCGGAGTACAGTGGAGTGGAGGGGGAGATCGAGAGGTGGATCGACGGAGTTGGGGAAGGCAGCAGAACTATGAGAGATGCTTTGGGGTTGTCAAGTGGGCCACAGTTTTTTGGCCCGTTAAACAGTAATTGTGGGCTGGTCTTCCACTGCCTTGTTGGGCCTATTTAAATGTAAGGACAGTAAGCTTAATTGGGTCAATCGCAAAAAAAAAAAGCTTAACTGGGTCTCTGGTCCGACTTACCTTCTCCGTATGGGACCCACATGCAGTGTCCCTCGTAGAGAGCGTTTCGTCATGCCATCGCAAGGTTCCCTCTCTCGACATCACACACCTCGCATTCGGACACTTCACACTCGCGCCTTCTTCATTGGAGGGGTAAAACGGTCATTCCTAAACAGCGGGGAACCCCAGTCCCCCCGCACCTCGGCTCGGCTCGGGCGCTCGGCTCCCCTCCTTCCGCTTCCTCGAGATCTCCAAGCCCCCGAGAGCCTAACAACAAGGCCGCACTGCTTCTTCGCCGTTGCGATCTCGGTCGTCGTCGTTGCGGCCGCCGCCGCCGCCCGGGGAGATGGCGGGCCTGGGGAAGGCGATGTACGCGGTGGGGTTCTGGATCCGGGAGACCGGCCAAGCCCTCGACCGCCTCGGCTGCCGCCTCCAGGGGAACTACTTCTTCCACGAGCAGAGTAAGCGCCGCCGCCCTTCTGCACCAGACCGCCCGGCCCCACGGAATCACCGTCCCCTATCTCCCGATTCGTGCGCCCACTCCGAGCCTAGAGTAGATTTCGTGTTTCCGGAGCTGTCCTAGGTGAGTGAGCAAATGGGGATCGCTGGCTAGGGTTAGTAGCGGTACGGAATGATGCGGCTGCGCCTCGGCTAACTTGGGGTCCTCAGTTCCTCACTTCTCTCATGGGTGAGCGCTGTTGGGTTATCGTGCACTGCTTCGAGCGTAAATGGTCCACGCTTTTATGTGCCGTGCTTGATGCATACCCTTAAATTTAGTCCTGTCTGCTGTATCTGTGCTTTCGTTGATGCTCTTTGATAGTTGAATGTTTAGTGTATTGACATGTTAGCCAGTTAAGGATGCCAATTAGTATCTGTGGGAAATGAGGAATGAGGGTTACATTTGGGCTAATATTCATTCATTAATAATTGAAGCTCTCAGATTATATAGCTGTGTCGCAGTTGCAGTGACGATGATGAGTTCAGTATCTATGATGATACTGTTGCGAGGCGCAATTCAGATGAACCTTTTTTTTTTGGGGCTACTGTCTTTACCTGTCGAATTTCTCGCAAATGTGGGGGTAGAATGTGCTGGAGCTCTGTAGATAGCTTTGGACTGCCCTTAGATTTGCCACATATGTCTGTGTTTCATTTAAGTACAAATGCCATGAGTGAATTTGCATTGATATGTATATGCTTTCGGTGATGTGCTGTGGTAATTGACTGTTTACTGTAGAAATTGATTAGATTAATTTGTCAAGGATGTGAACTCTTAGTTGTGGGGATGAGTCATTGCCTATTATGCTTCGTGTAGTATTAATTGTGCAAAACTATAAGCACCCTAGATGTCAAGTTGTTGTGTGGCAGTTGCAGTGACAGTGATGCGTTACATCATTCTACTGGACTTGTTTTTGGAGCTATATTTTTACCTCCATGAGGCCGTACCTGTTGAATATACCTCGAATTCATGGCAAACATAGTTGTTACTCAAATTAGCAGCTTAGTTGGAGAGTCCTAAGCGTTTGTGCTTTTGGCTACTTCTAAATATAAAAAAGATGGAGAAAATGAGGAAAACATTTCATAGGACCACGTGATTATTCAAAAGAACAGTGGAAACGCTTAAATAGCAGCTTAGTTGAAAGCGAAACAATGGAGCTCCTCCTAGCATCTAGGTAGCCACTTTTTTAAACACTGACCTTTCATTTTCTTTATGGATGATTGCCTGTTCTTTATAATCTTGATGTCTCCTTCAGTCCTTCTTCCTAGCGAAAAATTTCTATATTTTCCTTTTTGTGCAATCAGATTTTTACTTTTATCAATGATTTTTTTCACGCTAAAATATTTATAACTTTTTTTTTTATTTTAACAGCATTTGAAGGTTTATTACTGTTGGTACTTGGTAATCATGCAAAATACTAATGTATGTGCGTAATGTACATTGTTAACTTCGCTGTAATTGCTTATGCTGTGGTGAACATATCCATATGCTAACATGATTGCCTTTTGGACCATTTCAGTCTCAAGACACCGCACACTCATGAATATCTTTGACAAAACCCCTCATGTTCATAAAGAGGCATTTGTTGCTCCGAGCGCATCCCTTATTGGTGATATTGAAGTTGGACAAGGGGCTTCGATCTGGTATGGGTGTGCCTTGAGAGGTTGGTGCTTTCTATTGTTGTGCATGCAGTCAATACTGTTAGCTCATGTGCTATATTTCAGATCTAAACTAGATATAAATCAAAAATCGTAATCGCAATCATTGTCGAGGAAAAGGTTCCTTTAGCAGTATGAAATCCCCCCCCTCCGTTCCATTACCATCACAAGTGTGGTTGCTAGCTGGTTCTTATGATTTCTAACATGATTAACATCTAATCCAATAATCCTTACTTGAGATCTTTTCAGCTTATTTGCATACTTCTAAGAATTTGTGCTTAGTGTGAGACTAAGATGTTACTGTGTTTGGATTGTTTATGCTCTATATGTCTTTGACTGTGGAATAGCAACATATATATAAGTCTTTGTTTTTGTTGTATACTTTTTACACTTCCATCATGCTGCATTGCAACTCTTTTATTAATATGTTTTTTCATCAATGTATCGGCAACTTAATTGCAGGGGACGCGAACAGCATACAAATTGGGTCCGGGACCAATATACAAGACAATTCTCTCGTGCATGTGGCAAAATCCAATCTTAGTGGGAAAGTCTTTCCAACAATCATTGGGGAAAATGTCACAGTAGGTAAATATGTGTTCCAGTTCTTTGCTTAAGAAACATGGACACTGTACTCATATTTTTATTCTTTGTGGCAACATTTGACAGTAATGTCTCACTAAATAAATGTTTAGCACCTGAAACATTACCTTGTGGGCCGAAAATGATTTACGTGGCTCAGTATCTTAATTAGTGCATCTGGAAAAGTAGCTACAGATTGATAAGGTGCTATTACTTCATGTGGCAGGTCATAGTGCTGTCTTACAAGGATGCACCGTTGAGGATGAAGCTTTTGTTGGAATGGGGGCAACCCTTTTAGATGGTGTCATTGTGGAAAAGCATGGGATGGTTGCTGCTGGAGCCCTTGTAAGACAGAATACAAAGATCCCTGGTGGAGAGGTTGTGCATTACTTTACTAATTCACCTTTACTTTGGGTTCTTAATTTGCCCATCTTCAGCATATCTGCTTTTCTTATTTTATTCTACTGGTTCTACTTTGGCATGACTGTGACATAATTAAACCGAGGTGATAGAAAAACAATTGATTTCACTAGATTGTGTAAATCAACTTTCTAAGTGGCATGATTAGTTATACCTGAGGATGGATGAAACAAGAATATGCTGCATGTGTTCTTGGTATCTTATTTCGGCAATTTCTGTATTGACTAGGTTCTATTGAATTCAGGTATGGGGAGGAAACCCAGCCAAATTTCTGAGGAAGCTCAGTGATGAGGAGATCGCTTTCATAGCACAATCAGCTGCCAACTATTCCAAGCTGGCCAAGGCGCATGCTGCTGAGAATGCCAAGCCTTTTGAAAAGATTGAATTTGAAAAGGTGTTGCGCAAGAAATTTGCTCACCAGGATGAGGAATATGATTCCATGATTGGTGTCACTCGAGATGCCCCTCCGGAGCTGGCGCCCTCCCACCCTGCCCAATAGACCATTATTTCTGTTTTTGTTCTCTCTTTTGTTGTTTTGTCGTCATGCTTTTCTTCTGAATGGACAGTGCTGGAAGGGACACTGTTCATGAGTCTGGCGCCTATGTTTACTTTCCTCCCCAATAATCTTTGGGTCGAGCAATGATATAAAGCTGGCCATA
This sequence comes from Zoysia pacifica, assembly GCA_001602315.1. Lineage (NCBI taxonomy): Eukaryota > Viridiplantae > Streptophyta > Magnoliopsida > Poales > Poaceae > Zoysia > Zoysia pacifica. The sequence continues at coordinate 51,834 of BCLH01001775.1, read as the reverse complement.
TATTTTCATCTCTGTATTCAGTATGGTTTAATATGCGATCACTGAAAAAACAGAACTAAACGAACAGAATTTCGTTGTTTTGATGGGAAACATGAACTGCAGCACTGTATGAGTTTGAAAGCTAAGAGATTCAGCTGGACTTTGCACGGCCCTTCTATACTCCTGAATCCTGTCTTCAAAAAAATCCAGATGTGAGTTTCCTGTATGAATTGTTTGGAGCGGGAATTTTTTCTATTTTATATGTTTTTTTTTGTGAAATTGAATTGATTCATTTGAAATTTCTATGAGATTTCTGTTTCAAAGGAGGTTTAAAGGAGGTTTATGAAGCTGGGAAGCATCTTATTTTTCCACGTAGCAAGCTGTGTCCTATGTGTTGGTCACTCAATCTGGGACCCTTTCCCAATCCTGGTGCCAACGAAAGGTGCGAGAGTCGTCAGCTATGACGCACTCACTGGATACGGGCGTGGTGTGCATGTGCGTTTATATGCAATGTAATCGAAATCAAGATTTACGAAGCAGCAAGGCTCTGAACTCTCATCGGAGAGAGCTGGTCTCTGCAGCTGTTCCTTTTTTTTTTTATAACAATGCTACTGAAACAGCTGTTTAAGATCGATCCACTTGGTGCTGTTCGAATTTCTTGTGGCTCTTGGATGAGATAGATTCATCATCTAAGTCGATTTGTCAACCAGTACTACATGTTGAATAAGCTCCTAGACACCGTTCGTGCTATGCATCTTGCACTGCAGGTGTGCATAAATAACAAGAAAGGAGAACAGCAATAGGGTCAAGCACATGCACGCCAGGTGTATCGTCCTTCGAGACGCCCCTGAAGCGACCAGATCATCGAGAGACAAAAACAAATTTGGAAAGTGGGCTCCTCTTTCCTTTAATTATGAAAAAGAGTCAATTATCTATGTCCACTTGTCTTGGTGGACGATTATATATAGTACACACCACCCCATCTCTCGATAAAAGTCTTCATCTCCGATTCTTTTCCTGTGCTCGCTGTCAGCGTGACTCTCTCTCGGCTGGCTCTTTAGATTGCGTACGGTGTAACGGTAACTGTATACTTTCTCCGTCAACTTATACGAGATGTGTTTGGATCAATTTTTTTTTCTATTCATGTAATTTTTTTCTATTAAAATCTAACTGATTTCTGTAAAATTTATATAAAATTAGTACGTTCGAAACGGAAGCTACAAGTAGGGTACCCGTGGTTGCATTGCTAAACTGCCAGCAAAAATTACCATCGTCTACAATGATTTTTCTCAAAAATTCAGAGCCTATATGCTTGTACTAGGTAATATACTGTCTTATCAAAACATAATTAACAGATTAACAGACTAGCATAATTAAAGTAGCGACGATTTTTCTAGAGAAATTAAACAAAAGAGTAAAGCTACGAGTACTACGCAACCTCGGAGCACTTTGTTGGATGACCTGATGACCTTGCCTCGGACAGCGCGAGGCGCCCCATGGCTTTGCGGCTTTGCACATGAAGCCTTTGCATGTGCACGGGGCACGAACGGCGCAGTACAGACAAGGTTTGGGAAATCGGTTTGGTGTAAAAAACCAATCCACATCAGTTTGATAGGTTTTTGCGAAAATTAGAAAACTGCTAAGTAAACTAGAAAAATCGGACAAATTCAAAAATAAATTTTTTTATAAAAACCGGCCGGTTTGATTGGTTTAACTTTTTTAAATTTGAAATCAAATCGGTTCTAGTAGTTTTTCACCGGTTTTTTCACTTTATCGGTCGGTTTGACCAGTTTCTCCGCCGGTTTAATCATTTTCGGATTTTTAATTTTTTTTAATTAATTAAACGGCTGAGTCTCTAAACTAACTAGTTTTGACCGGCTTTGTAAACTCTGGGTGCGGCCGCGCTCGATGATAAACTAGACTTATCAATCTGACAGGCCATAAGCGTACTACTTTTGTCCTAGATTCGAAGCAAAAGCATCCAGCGACCTTTTGCCGCGCCAAAATATTGCTCCGTTTCATGTGCTTGTCTATCCACTAGCTAGGTTTTCCGAATCTTGCACCAAAACCATTCAGAAACCTTAACCCAACCATCCAGTACGGAAATAAGGAAGTCAGCAGTGGGCATGGTTACTTCAATTCGAAACAGCGTACAACAAGCGTTACCTTCAAGCTCATTGGCCGTAGTGGATCTAGGGCTTTTTTCAAGAAGAAAGTTAGGCATCTTGTGTGCCAACCTTGACGCAGTTGAGGATAACAACACAAGAAATGGTACAATGACACCTTTTTAAAATCAAAATGATTATAAATGTATAATATATCAAGAAACCAACATCAAAAGTAGTACAATCACTTATTTTTTTAAAAAAATTTGGGATAACTTGTATATGCTGATGCGTCAACATACTATTGACAATACACAACAACCACAAAATATGCATGCACAACTATGTTCGGGCTAGTTAAATACATGACATTACAATTTAATTTTGCAAAGTTTGAAATATGTCATCGATGTGTCACTTACAGAGGGACATATTTCAAATTTCGCAAAATTGTAATAGCATGTGCCAAATTAATTCTTGTTCTAAACCATAAGTTGCATGAATGTGTGTAGCACACTTACGGTGTGGAAAATCCAAAAGCCAACTTAAGGGAACAGGCTATGGAAATTTTGCCCCCAATTAACATTCGTTCATTATCTCGTTGGTAAGGAAGTCAACACGTTTCATGGAACACAGAAGCCATTCTACCTTTTTACCATGTTCCAACAAGTTTTACCGATACAGCACAATACGCTCATTCACGCAACAAAATGGGTTGAAATCATCAACCAAATTCATCGATCAAGCTAGCGCCTCACAAAACTTATGCTTGCATGCTAAATAAACTGATGTTAGTTGCACGTTAAATCAATGTGGGATTTTTTTTTGGGACATGCTTGTAAGTCGTAACGGGCATCAGAGAATCAGAGATTGTTTTGATCCGTACATAACAAATGTTGTTTTGAAGTTTTTACGCAAAAATGAGTCATGGACTAGGAGTGCAATAATATTTTATCCTATAGTATAATGCAGTCACAGGCATCACGTATTCTTCTAAAGGTGTTAGCCACTTAAAGTTAGGGATGACATACTTATAATATCGGGATTTATAGATTTTCCTCTCCTATTTGCATTGTAACATTTCACACATGTCATTACATGTTCCTTGATTGCGATTTTATTCTTTTAGGCTGTGTTCGGTTGTCTTTTAATCCAAATGAATTAGAGGGGAAATGAATCCATTACTCACTAGGTGAAGATTCAATCTCCCTCATTTCACTCCAATCCCTTTCCAATTTTCTGAAACCGAACATAGCTTTAGTGAGGTTGTGAGGCTCATGTATTCCTACTCGCTGAAGTAAATATTATCCACTTCAAATGGACCCCAAAAGCAATGGCCATTTCTGTGTGTGAAACAAGAATCACTTGGAATCGCAACCGGAGATATGGTCCGCAGCCAATAGCAGGACCTCAATATTCAACTCCAATTCCTCTGATCCTCGCACGAAATTTCATTAGCAGGAACAGTACCGGTAGTAGCTGAATTCGAGGTCGTCCTTATCACAAATTTCATCCAAAAGACTAGCAACACTTTAAGATTATTTATGTTTATATTAGCTTTCTTTCATTTTCAGGGCTACGCACGCATGGCACCACGGACATTGTACCTTACCTTTACAAGCCAAGCCAATGAAGCACGCAATACAACAAAGGTAAGGTTCCCCGTTAGACTTGAGCCGTACAGCGTCTGCAAGCTTGTTCCAAATATTTTTCTTAGCTCCACTTGCTTTGCTTCTTCCTTATTAAACTCCCTTCCTCCTTTCGACGGCGTCATTTGTTCCTCTCGGCAGGTCGATCTTCTTCCAGGTTTGCTACCTCTCTGATCTGCAGATCTCGTCGGCTGCCGCTGGCCGAGGAGAGAGAGAGAGAGAGAGAGAGAGAAATATGGGAAGAGGCAAGATCGCGATCGAAAGGATCGACAACCGGACCAACCGGCAGGTGACCTTCTCCAAGCGGCGCAGCGGGCTGATGAAGAAAGCTCGCGAGCTCGGCATCCTCTGTGATGCCGATGTTGGCCTCATCGTCTTCTCTTGCACCGGCCGCCACTACGAGTACTCCAGCACCAGGTGGGTACTGTTTCAAAATGTAAACATTTTTAGCTTTGTTTAAAGTCAATCTTATTCAACTTTGACTATTAATAATGAAAAATTTATGAAGTTTTATTACATACAAATTATATTACTAGATTTATTATGAAATAAAACTTTTATATTATGTAACTTTAATATTAAGTTATTTTAAAATTTTTAGATATTATTAATCAAAGTTAAAGATTATCTTTGACCAAAGCTAAAAATGATTACATTGAGACGGAGGCAGTACTAGACTACTAGCTAGCGGCACAGTCTCATGCACGACATGATCCAGTCCAGACACACTCAAAAGATCTTGATCTATCATCTATCCTATATTCCTATATACTTCGTCTTCTTTAATTAGATTGAGTCCCCTCTTAATAGCACGAATGAATCTGCAGCCATGGTAACCAAGGTGTTCTCCCAAAATTTTCTGCTATGTTTTTTTTTTGGTAGGTTTAAAAGATCCTTGCTCGGATACATGTTATTCATAATCATAAATAGGATATTAAAGGATAGAAAACTTTATATATAGGATATTTAAAAAAGGTTTAAGCTATAATTTTCCTTCTTGATGCCTCTCATATAATCTTGATTCTCAAGCGAGCAAATCATTTCTAAGGACGCCGATTACATAGATATATTGGTTTACCTAAACAGTAGACATAATTTTATCTATTTTTTATCAGCATGAAATCTATAATAGAACGGTACCAGGAGGCGCGAGAGGAGAATAATTGTCGGTTGTTAAATCCAGCCGCAGAGGCAAAGGTATGGTATAGTTGCCCTTAATATTGTTGGTTAAATTTTTATGTTTTCTGGTGTGTAAACTAGGGTGCGCTCGGAAATGCAATCATCAGAACTTAGATGATGAAGTAGATGAAGCCGTTGGGGGGAACAATAAAATTTTGATTGACAATGGTTTAGAGTGAGAAAATTAATTCACCACTTGTATGGCTCGTTAAGTGCATAGGAAGGGACACATGTTTTCCCTTTTAAAAGGATCACATATATACTGTGAGGCAAGGTACAGAATACAGCTAGAGTTATTTGCTAGACGGCACAGATTTCAGATTTGCAGCAATCGCCACTTACATGCATGCATTCATGAGATAGAAATGCTATATCGTAGACGCATATCTAGTGGGTCAGAAACGGTTTGTGTCTTAACCACAATAGCTGTTCTTTCCTTGCTCTTTGCAAAGTCGATCATGCCTTCTTCTTCACCAATAGATCTTCATCGACGTATGCCCTCTCCAACAACGGTGAAGAGTTGCACAGTGGAGGACTCCGGGGTGGAACTTGGAAGACAGATAAGGCAATGCATGGGGACAGTGAGGTTTTTCGGCAGCCCATATGCCGGCGCATGCCTAGGATTGACGGTGTGAACTGAGATCACTTAGGGCCTGTCCGGTTTGTCAATGATCCGGTTGGAATGAAGAGGATTAAATCCTGATCTAAATTGTAAAGGAACGAATCCTCCTCAATCCCGATTGATCCAAGTCTGGGTAGGAATAACCGAACACAGCCTTACTGGACTAGAGGGCGTGGATTGGGAGCCAGGAAGCGTAGATAGCATGGACGATGGGTGAACTAGAAAGAAAGAATTTATTAATAAATTGCACGCCATATGGATGCTTGGTTAGACCTGGAACTCATTCTATAATTGTTGTCGTTAGGACAACAAATCTAGTTCATCCAGGGAATATGTCCTACAACGCATGATATACAGCTTTCGTTCTCTGAGGGTTCCATATGTTAGCTCATCAAAATATTAGTATGAAAATGTTTCATAAGGTTGCGGGCCTAACTCTCAAGCAACCATGTGGAGTGTTTCAACTTACTAATCCTCTGACACTTCGTTTTTTGTGCTTTCGGTAGTTCTGGCAGAGAGAGTTTACAACCTTGAGGCAGCAAGTGCAGAACTTACAGCTTAACAATCGGTAACGATAATATATTTTACAATTTTCGTAGTTCATATAATATCTCCCACTAGTCGCAAGCATTTACATGCATAGTACATCATTTCATAGTAAGTTTCATCGACAGTTATGCTGCCAGTACTAAACTATGCATTGATAGACACCTTTTGGGGGAGGAACTCTCTGGATTGGCCGTTAGAGATCTGCAGTTTCTTCAGAACCAAGTTGAAATGAGCCTGCAGTCAATCAGGAAGACAAAGGTTACTTTTTTTTTTATCTTTTTCTTAAAAAAATGTGGTTCTCGGATTATCCTGTTTACTAACTGAAATTACTTTATTTATTTTTAGGAACAACTTTTGGCAGATGAGATCATTCAACTCAACCAAAAGGTCCAATTCACATGTTCAACTATATAAATTAATATTATTGATGTACATACCAACTGTTACCAGATCAATTTGTCCCTGTCCCTTTTCTCAAATGCTACTGCATGCACTCGTCGTGCAGGGACTTGCCCTTCAGAAGGAGAATATTGAACTTAAAAAGGAGGTCGGCATTGTTCATCGGCATAAAATGGAGTTGCAGAAGAAGGTACGTGGATGCACAAAGTTTTATACTACTTCACTGCGTCCTTCTCTAGCCATTCTGAGATATTATATCAGCGTGCGCTAGCTGTTCTATGTTAATTGCACATGCATTTCTTGTAATGCATAACCATATTAGTACCAAGTATCCATTTCCTTATTTTGTTATAATATTTCATGGAAGCAAAACCGAACATTGTACTAATCTGCTGCCTTCATTCAGCTCTATGCAAGCGAGGGGCAAAGCACATCAGGTGATTGCAAACACGCTAGCGGAGCAAGCTCTGAGAAAGGTCAGGGTGAATCCACTACGAACGACGCAACTGATGAGCATATTAGCCTTGCCTTGAGCTTAGAAGGGCGCGCAGATGAATAACAACTACTGCACAATGTATCATCAGCCACTATACCATAACTAAGAGAGTAAGTATTATTGCTGCTGAAAAGATCAGTTCACATATCAAGAACGTACGGCAACTATATATATGCTAATTATAAGCTTTTTTATTGTTACAGATGTAGTATTTCCCATGAACCATCTAAGGATCGATTGAGCCATTTTGTAGAGGACAAAGCAAAGCGTGGTCTTCTTTTTCATGATGCTGTTTGATCGAATGGGAAACTTCCAAAGGGAAGTTCTACATATGTTTTCTCTTAAAAAAAAACGTGAGTACAGTAACTGTATGGAGTGTCAGTGGAATGTTTGGTTTGAAGCTTAGTTTATGACAGGAAATAAATAATCAGAAGACAGAAGACCGATACGCATGCACGAGCCAAAGCTCCGTGCATATGTATGTGCTTAATTTGTAATTTGCTCTCTAGCAGTCACATTCCAAAATGTATCAAGTATTCTGTATTCAACTCAAGTTTGATGAAAAGACATCGCCCTTGATTCAGTTACTACGGAGTATATACATGACACACGACATGGATTACTCCATATGTTGATATTGAAATGTTTCTCCAGTAAGCTGCCAATGCAAGCTGAGCTTTGGATCTAAGCGTACGTATACGTGCATACAGCCGGAATCGGATACCTGCAGTTCACAAGGACCACTGTAACACTTCGTATTTCTAAATAAAGAAGCAGCATTATTCAAATTTGAAATCACGTGATCCGAGCTCAATTATGTAAAATCTTTCTCAAGAAATTTGTGTTTTACATAAAAATTCAAAGTTCAAAATGCACGTTTAAACTTTTTTTTCAAAGAAATGTTGCAAAATAAAATTCTATTATAAAAGGTATTGCAAAGACTTGAATTTTAGAAATTTTTATAAAATTTTTATTCAAAGTTTAAGAGGCCCAAATGAATTATTTCTTTTAAATGGTTTTCTGTATTCAAAATTTTATAGAAAAAAATGTATTTCGATTTTGAACTTGGGCCCAAAATAAAAATTGTTCCTTTTTAAAATTTCTACCCACCTGCAAAAGTTCATAATATTTGGAGATTGGGAAGTATTGTTTTTGGAGAGAAAACAGTGGAGTGCAGAAAAAATCAGAGCAAATCAGAAAATGGAAAAAGAGCGGGGCCCGCCCGTCAGCCCCACTGCTCCTCCTCCTCCTCCAACCTCCAGCAGCCAGCGCAGTGGCCAGCTGCCGCCAGCGTGCCGCATCGCCACTGCATGCGTGCCACAAGTTGGGACACACCCCTTGCGCGGACACGGCGCCTTCCCTGTGTCCAAGTTTCTTCGGCCGCATTTCCTCTCGCCCTGGTCGGCGCCCTCACATCTATCCTGTATTCTCTCTGGTGACCACCCGCCTCCCTGTGTCACCGCCGTGGAACGACTCGGCCAAGCCGTCTCCGGCCACCACTCCTTGCGAGCCGCAGCGCCCGTCCTCCGACGAGCCTCGCAGCACCTCAGCTCGCCTCTTCCCTCCCTAAGTCGTGCCGATTTTGAGTTTTTCTCAAATCGTGAGTTCGGACCCCGCCCAGCTCCGGTGAGCTCCTTCAAGTTTCCTTTCCGGTATGACCTAGACCTCGAGCGCACCTTCTAAGCTCGTTAATCGACCGAGAACTTGGTTTCTTGCGCAGAAATTTTTGGAGTGGACCGCCGCCGGCCGCCTGAACTATGCACCTCGACGGCGAGAGTCCACTGTCCGGTCATCTTCGTCGACGACAACCTAGACGCCAACCTTCTATATCTCACAGTGAAGCTCCCAGTGCTTCCCAAGTTGACTCTTGTTGACCGTAACGCCGCTATGACCTCACCGAAGTCCACCTTTGGCCACCTCTCGCTACCGGCCGCATTTTGGTGAGGCCTCCACCTCGAGGACCCCCCTCTCTGGCTTCCTTTCGTCGCGGCGGTCATTTTTATGTTGCTCGTTCTGAGTTTCACTGCCGGCTGTCGTCCTCCGACGAAGGCGCCGCCGCTAGCCAACGAACTGCCGCCATGGTCACCGCCCTGGCCGCACGCGCGCGCCAAGGGCGAGCTCCCGCGCGACTGGGCCGTGCACACCTTCGCGGCCCACTGTGGAGTCCCTGTTGGTCCGGGATGAAGTGGCCCACGCGCACCCTTGGCTTGTTTCCCTTGTGGGTCGAACCCCTGTGGCCCAGTGCTGCTCGGCCCACCTGGCTAGAATATTGTTAATTGCGAGCGAATTTATTTAATTGATCAGAAATACTTTCAAGTTTATAAAATTCGTAAAAAACTCATCCTAAGTGATAAAATTGTGAAACAAATTTTGTTAGGACCATATCAACTAGAACTATATTCTGAAGCTAACTATTTTTCATTTTATGCATAAAATTAATTTAATTAATTCAGATCACTAAATACATCATTAATGCGTTATTATTATTTCTTGACATGCTAAAATCTTAAAAACTTTACTTTTCTGTTTATTCTGTCAAACTATCTATTTTAGAAAATTTTATTATTTTATTTCAATAAAATAATTTTTATAAAAGATTTATTAGGTTTAAATGGCATTTAAATCATTGTAAGTCTATTTGATTTCAATAAATGTTGAAAATTTCTCACAAATTTGTTTTTGACCTTTCTGATTTTGTGAACAACTCAAATTATTTTATATTTTTGAAAACCATTTTAAAGAAGTTTTATTACTAAATTTGTGTCTTTTGAAAATAAAAGGCTTTAATCGCATGTGATTTCAATTCAAGTTAAAAAACTATCATAATTTATTTTCCTGCGTATCATGTCACAGACCCGACCCATATGAACAGTAGCTTGGAGTATTCCTTTAGCAAAGAAAGCTAACTGTGAACAAGGCCAGGTAAGCCCCGATGCATTAACCCCTATTTTAAATTCTTTTATTTTATCACTGTGTATGATATCGTTAAGGTACTGTGCATTAGGTTTTGAGAGTTGTTTGAAAATCTAGATTTTTATGCTAAGTACCTTGTTACCATGTTGAGTGTTGTTGGTACGGGTAACTCGATGTAGAGTTAGGCTAAGTTTTATCTCACGGTAGAAGTCGAGTGAATAGAAAGTTATTCGCGAGCTATAAATTTTATTTTATCCTACACATTAGTTAACCTGAGACCGAGCGGGGATGATGTATAGAAAGGTTTGAGAAAGCTAAGCCTTCATGGTGATAGCTCTGTCTATATCGGATAAGAACCGATTCGAGTGTGGCTTTATTGAGCAAGTTTGAAAGTACCAACAACATATTAGTGTAATGGGCCTAGTAAACCGATGTTACTCCATCAATGTAGTGGTTGGACGATCCTTCATCCCTCTTCTAGCGATGATATTTAGGAGGGTGGTTAATCACGAATAGCCTCGATGTGTGATGTCGCGTGGAGGACATGTACTCAGAAGAAGTGAGACTCGAACTGGCCCTATGTTGTTGTTATGAAAGGTTGCGACTCCTTAGGAGTGCGTGTACGTCGTGCTACTTAGTTTTCTCAGCTAGTGTAAATCGATTATAATCACTGCCTTTCACAGTAATGAGTACCTCTTGTTCACTGTGTTTTGTCGTAGTAAAAACACAAATAATAATATGGACTGTTTGTTTAGTTTATAGCGATTATTTGACAACCATGTTTGATATAGTTTTATAACGTAAATTAAATTTACCTTTTATGAACTTAATTTACCGCTAAAAACTTGGCTATAAGGACTTACTATATTGGCGCTGGTTTTGCAAATAGCTATCTTATATGAGTCAGCTTTATCATATCCTTAGTAGTTAGTCACATTGACGGATAAGACTTGCTGAGCATTTGGATGCTTAGAGTTTAGCTCTTTGTGGTTTTGTGTGTTAGTAGTTTCTCTCTTTCTACTTTGAAACCAACTGACAGAAGCAACCTTAAAGGTAGCTATGTTCGTTGAAAGCTTTGCTTGTCGCGCTGTTATTTGTGTGCTGTTAGAGAATGTATCGTATAGGTTCGATGACATCTTATGTATAGTTTATAGGAGACTCTAATTCAAGTTATCGCTTCGCGCTTTTAAAAATCTTGGTTTTATAAACTTAAGCAATAGTTTGTAGTATATTTTATCGTGCTTAGTTGTATTATTAGTTTTCGTTTCATCGACCGATAAAATTTTATGGTCGATAAATCGTTTGTTTGTGGAGCGATCTGTCACAACCACAATGAAGGTGACCAGCCTTAAAACTGGAGGCAAGAGAGACAGAAAAAAAAAATCTGCCCCCGGTACCCTAGGCAGGCGGGCGCGCCGTCCGGCTCCAAAATCGGGTGGCCGCCGATGGTTCCGCAGCTGCGAACGTCATCTAAAAAATCCGCTTCACAGGATAGATCGGCCACGGAGGCAGTTTGCACATAAAAGGCCGGAGTTGGGGCATGCTCTAGTGGCCCATAAATTGGGCCAGATTTCTTTTAATCAGCGACGAATTTCAGTTGAATGGAAATATGGCCCATAAGTCAGCATGACGGGACGGCGACTCGTGGCCGCCATGCTGACTAAACCAGGAGGGGGGTCCCGAGAGTCTTCCCTATCAGCCCAGCGATAGCTTTGACCCGGATCGAGTCCACTTCGACCTGCCCCGAGCCCACCTACCGCAAGCTGCCTGCTCCAAAAAGTAGGCACGATTCCTCCGCTTCCGTGCTCCGTCAAGCCGACCAGGTCCAGCCCCGGAACCAATTCTTCTCCTGTAGGTACAAACTACATAGAGCTACTGTAGCCGTGAAATTTAGACATGTTCTCAACCGCTCGATAAAAAATCAACGGCTACTGCTACAGAAATTTTATGAACAGTAATTTTTAGACAACCAGTATGACAATAGTAGATTTTACACTGTAGCTTTACAAACTTGTTAGTATTATTCTGTGTATTCGTTACTGTTTCACCCACGCTACATTACTTCTCTGCGGTAACTGCAGACGATTTGGATCCCCAGCCTCCGTCTCTCTTTCCCATCGACACGATTCCACGGACGCAGCTGTGCCGGTGCAGCGAGCGAGTTAGGAGTCGCTGCTTTTCTGCAAGCAAATTAAGCTCGGACGGAGCTCGCGACGGCGGCCATGAGCCCGCTCCTCGAGAAGCTCGGCAACCTTCTGGTGTCGGAGCTGACGCTGGAGGCGCGCGTGCGGAAGGACGTGGCTTCCCTTCAGCGGGAGCTGGCGGAGATGCACGCCACGGCGCTCCGGAGGGTGGCCGAGGTGCCGCCGGCTCAGCTCGACGAGGGCACCGCCGGCGCCTGGGCACGCGACGTGCGGGAGCTCGCATACGACATGGAGGACGCCGTCGATGCCTTCGCCGTGCGCGTCGAGGACCCCGCTGTCCGCGGTCGAGCCGCGGCCGGGCTCCACCGGTTCCTCGACAGGACCGCTCGGCTGTTCAGTAAGGGCAAGGCGCTGCATCAGGTCGCCGGCGCCGTCACGGACGCCAAGGACCTCGCCAGGGAGCTGGGCGAGCTGCGCCAACGGTATGGGAAACTCGAGCTGCTGCCGGACGCCGGCAGTTCTGGAGGTGTCTCCATGATTGACCCCCGTGTGATGGCTACGTTCAGCGAGGAAGCGGACCTCGTTGGCATGGACAGCGCAAGGGACGAGCTGATCAAGATGTTATCCGATGGCGACGGGTCCAACAAGGATTTGCAGACTGTCTCAATTGTTGGGTTCAGCGGGCTGGGCAAGACAACGCTTGCCAGGGTGGTGTATGACAAGATCAAAGTGCAGTTCGATTGTGGGGCTTTCGTCTCCATTTCTCGGAACCCCGACATCATCAGAATTTTTAAGAAGATCTTGTATCAACTCAATGAGGAACGGTACGCGGACATCAACGAGTCGGTGAGGGATGTAGACCAACTCATTGGTGAGCTCAGAGGATTCCTTCAGGATAAGAGGTACGTATCACCAAGTTCTGTTTTCTTTTCATTCCATTAAGACGTCAAGTGCTATTTAACCAGCAGGTTAATTGTGTACATAAATAAAGGGAAAGAACCTTATTCTTTGAACATTATTGCTTTAGGTACCTCATCGTGATTGATGATTTATGGGATGAACCGATGTGTAAATTTATCAAGGGTGTCTTCCCCAAGAATACTAGCAGCTGTCGACTTATCATGACGACCCGCATACACAATGTCTCCGAAGTATCTTGCTCTTCCGATAGCGATAAAATCTGTAAGATGAAGCCACTGTCTGCTGATGACTCCCTCAGACTCTTCCATTCGAGAATATTTCATCGTGGTGATGGATGTCCTCCTGAGCTAGAACAAGTGTCCAGAGATATCCTGAAGAAATGTGGCGGGGTACCATTAGCCATCGTCGCCACTGCTAGCCTTTTGACTACTCACAGGCAGGTAAAACCAAAGGATCAATGGCATGTTTTGCTCAATTCTATTGGTCATGGACTAATAGATGGTGGACATGTGAAGAATAACATGTGGAGGATATTATCACTTAGCTATTACGATCTTCCGTCTCACCTAAAGTTGTGTTTATTATATTTGAGTATATTTCCAGAAGATTTTGACATTGAGAGAGACCGACTGATCTGGAGATGGATAGCTGAAGGTTTTGTCCAACGCAAAAACAGCAGGGACACCCTGTTTGAGATCGGAGAGAGCTACTTTATTGAGCTTGTAAATAGAAGCTTGATCCAGCCAGTAGCCATCAATCTTGAAGGTAGAGCTCAAGCTTGTCGTGTCCATGATATGGTGCTTGATCTCATCCGTTACTTATCAAGAGAGGAAAATTTTGTTACTGTCTGGTATGATGGAGATGAGCAAATCACCAGATCATCACATAGCATGGTGGCTCGGAGGTTATCCATCCAAAATAGCACCACTTGTCAGGCTACCACAAGCATGTCAAAAGTGAGATCCTTCACCCTCTTTAACCCTGCTATCGATTCGATGCCACCCCTCTCAGAATTCCAGGTTCTTCGAGTGTTGGATCTAGAAGGATGTGATCTTAGTAAATGTGGCAGCCATCTTAATCTAAAGCATCTAGGTGATCTCTCTCACCTGAGGTATTTGGGGCTGAGACGTACTTGTATCCATGAACTGCCAATGGAAGTAGGAAAGCTACAATTCCTGCAGACATTGGATGTAAGAGGATCTTATGGGATAAAAGAATTGCCTATGGTCATCACTGGGCTAAGAAATCTGATGCGCTTGCGTCTTGACTGGGATACAAAGCTGCCAAATGGGTTGAGGAATCTTAACTCCCTGGAAGAGCTGACCGGCTTGAGGGTCGGCGGTGATGATTCTATAGCTGTCGTGGAAGAGCTCGGCCATCTCACCGGACTGAGGCTTCTCACGGTGAGGTGGGAGGTGGTAGATCTCGGAGAAGCTCTGATACAGTCCTTTGAGAACCTGTGCAAGTTGCAGAGCCTAGACGTCTATTTTGATGGCGGGTGCGGTGATCTTATGCGTAGCTGGGCGCCGCCTCCGTGCCTCCGCAGGTTCCTATCCAGAGGGCCGACCAGTACCCTGCAGACCCTGCCGGAGTGGATGACGAACAGCTCGGTGTTGTGATGAGTCCTGAGCATGCTAAGTATAGGAGGTAGAGGCGATTGGCGCCATAGTTGGCATGGCCCAGGGAATTGGATGGCAACCATCGATCCCGAGCAAGCCGGTGATTTCTTCCTTATTTAGAGGCGTGTAAACATAGTATGTTTTTCCCTTTATATAGAGAGTAGCAATCAACAGAAAGGAATTGCTGAGCAGCACCAAATCATCGTGTCAAATTCGTGCTCGCGTGTGTATTGTCTTCCTCAATCGGAGTTCTAACAATTGGTATCAGAGCCGGTTCTCCATCGTCGCCATGTCGTTGAAGTCGCCACCCAAGATGCCGACAGACGACGACGACGGTGAGAAG
>BCLH01001775.1:0-25121 GCA_001602315.1 Zoysia pacifica | reverse complement strand
CATTAGGGAGCAACTGCGTATTAGAATAGTAAGTAAATAATCCTTGGTCACTGCACATCTATTCATTTAGTTGTAAACTAAATAGGGGTATTTTTAGAATGCATCTAATAATTAAATATATGGTACAAAATAAGATTTGCACCTAAAATGACACCTCGAACTCCTAGGAATAATCTAGGCAAAACTATAATATAAGGTTATACTCATAGAAAGGTTGTCATACAATCGCTAGCGCATACACTCACATGACTCACTGACATAAACACAAACATTGTTTGAAATGAACTAAATAGCTAATCGCTAATCTATAGCAAATACCGCTAAGTCATGATTATGCATAAAACGACACCTAGAATTCCAAGTACTACATTAAGCAAACATTAATCTAAGTGCATACTCACATAAAGGACAATTAAATAATACCTAATCATGCTTAACTACCTATGTAACCTCTAAGCATTACGATAAAGCATCTAAATAAATAATTATTCTAATAATTAGCCTACAGTAAATAACACTAAGGTGCACTAGGATAATGAACCTTGCATGAAGATAGCCATCGCGTCATGCGTAATGTACCTTTGATTTCTTCGGAGAGTTTATTCGGCTCTTATTCGAGGTTTATTTAGATCTTATCGATTCTTCTCGAGCTTTACTTCTTTTTACGGTAGTTTTATTAGGTGTATTCTATCGTGTAGACAACGCTGAGTTCGAGAAAGAGCCGGACCCCAAGAGAAGACAGAAGAATGGACGCACGAGAAAAGCCCAAAGACTTCGGCATCAAGCCTGCGATTCAAGACTCTAATTTCTTAGGTTATTGAGAAGACAAGTTCTGAGGATTAAGGATTTGTAGGTAAGCTCTAATCCATTGATCATATTATCTTATGTTTTTCTTATGCACCTATAGGGCCTAAATGCTTGCATGTTTATTTTAATTTATGTTAAAATATTGTGTATTTAATACCTTATTTGATATTACGTATTTATATTTATGCCAGTTACTTGCTTTAATTAAATATAAATACTATCTTGTATCCGTTGATGACACCTCTTTGATAACCATAGGACTTACTTTATTGAAGTCTTTTAACAAACGGAAGGTTGTCTTGATATATTAGATTGCTTAAGAACCCTTATACGATGCAGTACATCACCACACCATACACCAATCATTTTATGAAATAAGTTAAAATGAGTTTGGTGGTGTATGAAAAATAAAGTGAGATAAGTGTTAGCGCAACTGAAACTAGGTGAAGTGGGATATTTTTGGTTGTGGGGCGTGGCTCCTGGTGAAAGGTGACGTGACAGGCGTTAAGTTTTGGTCTGGTCCACCTGCCGTGGACGAGCGTCACCCCTGCCACATAAGAATCGATTCATCGGACCTCAATGTAATGATTTCGTGCAACCACAGAACCTGTCTGGGCGGGACTCACTCCACTCTTTTTGGTTATCCACAATGACACCTAAGACGATCGAGAGACACAAGCCGTTGGAGCAGACGTGAGATACTCACAGTTCGACCTTCGATTACAATAATAGCCCGCACCATGGGATCGTATTGCCCACCGTTATAGTCCTCTGGTTTTGTAATAAACCCATCTATATGTGGGGTCCAGGGAGCAGATGTGGATGTCCTAAACTCACGGTCTGGCTATAGAAATGTGCTATCGCGTCATCGAGCTACCCTGAGAGATGACTACTGTATGCATCTTAAGGTGGACATTGTGGATACCTTAGCGTGCGTTGGAGTGAACGTTATGTGACTCTGTTAATCAAGAGAAGCATAGCCTGTGGATACAGTGCATAACCTCTGCAGAGTATATAATACATCTGGAATGGCGTTGTTACGGTGTTGACACACTACAGCTTGCGCTCACTTTGATTAGTTTCTATATTATTCTTGTTGGAGTGAGTGGGTGTAGGTGCCCGTGTTTTGAAAAGTGTAGGCTATGTGCCAAAGGACGGTACGGTTATGTGCCAGCTCTCCGACTAAAACTTGGGTACTGACGAGATCGATGAACATCTTCCCCAGGACCAAGCTACTAAAATATGAATAACAAATGTTTACCTCTCGTTGCAAAGCTTCTGTAGTGAACTCTTCATAAAACTAGCTTTTTGCAAAGGAAAACTTTATAGCCTAATCTTGCTACAACCAAATAAATAAATATATATATATATATACCTTTGCTTAGTGTTAGGGCTTGCTGAGCACCTTATGTACTCACCAGTTTGCTGTTGTGGTTTTAAACAGTGGAGATTGCATAGAAGATGACGACGTGCTGGGTTTTTGTTTTGTTTTTCAAGTTTGCTTGTGGCTTTGAGCCATGTTTTTCGCTGTTTGCTTCATCTCTAGTTGGTCAACTGGTTGTAGACACTTTAATCCTCACCGTGTTGCCGTTGAAGGTTCAGTTTCAGATATATTTCTTTATTCGAAGTATGATTTTTGATATACATTCTGATATATTAGTGCGTATTAGCTATTGATACAGGGACTGATACGTAATACACAGTGTATCTCAGAAATAGGGTATGACAATATAACGGGGAAATTGGAGTGATGTGAAGGAAATGTAAGGTCATGCATTTTCAAAATGTTAGAAGCATCAGAAGCTTTCCCAAACGGGGTTGCGTCTACAAATGTGAAAAACTAAATGATTTCTTGGCGCGTTGCTTCGAAAATTTATGGATGATTGAATGGTATACTCTAAGATATTCTCAGACAAAATTCCTGATGCTTTTGTGAGGATCAAAAGTTATTTATATAGTATGCAGAAGTAGTAGAGAGAGTGAATAGAATTAACTTTACATCCTCTTCAAAATTTGTCTGCCCTGTAAAAGGATAAGGTATAATATTGCAAAAAAAAATAGTTTCATTGAATTGCTTAAGCATAACACACAAATACAGAATTATAAGAAGAAATAATGGTAGCAGCGAGCAAATCTGTTAGAATGATAGTTGTGTTTCGAAGAACAACCCAGCTATCAAAAACCACAACTATATCAATGAAGTATTCACTATCTCAACAACAACAAAAAAAATAAAAGGTACTACAGCTGCAAATGAACATTACCAAGAGTCAATGTCACATAAATCATCATCATTCTCACCAATGCTCTTCTCACTGCTGCATCGAAGAAAAAAAAATCACCAAATGTTACAAAAAAGAGTGACTCGAAGTCCATCAGATTTTTAATGCCGACTCATATCTAGCAAAAAAAACAGCGAGTCACCTTGGGATACTGGAGTGTGAGAGATGTGATTGATTTGAGAGAAGACGTCACTTGTTTCTTTAGCCAAAATTTGTTGTAAGGGGGTGGAGACCGAACACAAGGCAAATGGATACTGAACAACAGCCTCAAGTCTTCCGTCTCACCGTGCACCTGGCAGAGGTTGTGTCCGCCACTGTACTCAAGCTGGGGTTGCTAAGGCCTGTGACGGTGAGGGTGACGAGAACCAGGAGGCCGTTACCAGACTCCTTTGGCTCTGCGTGGTGAGCTGCTGCCGTCTGAGACCCTGCATGCATAAAGATTTAATAGAATGGGGGAGCAAAGGTGGTAGAAGACGAAGAGGAAGGTGAAGAATCAGAGGCGACGGAAGACAGAGAGGAAGAGGATTAATATCAGAGGTGAAGAGAAAAAGAGGGCTGTTGATGTCAGAGGAAGACGAATAGAGGAATGAGGAGCAAGGTAGATGAGATTGAGAGACTGTCAACGGATGGTTTAAATTAAAAAAAATGGTGTGGCTTGAGATTAGTATGTTAATGGGCGGTGATTTTTATATAGATATTATAGATTATTTACGAGGAGATAAAGAAAACATCTAATTAAATATAGCACTAATAAATAAAAATGAATAGAACGACAGTCTGAGATATGAAAGCTTTGTAGATACAACAGTTCAAATAAAAAGGGTGACGTTGCTTGTTATAGGTTGAGATTAGGTCTCTTACTGAGTTACATTTATATAGAAATAGCAGATGTCGATTCCACTGTTTTCTACTAAAAACGCACAAGCATTCTCGAAACGATTTTTCGCTTCTTCGCCACTCCCCCTCGCACCTGTGTCCCTGACACGCTCACACTGCTTTCAACACGCTCGATTCCGTCCCTATTGCTACCCCCGTTTGTGGCCCTAGCCACCACATCTATCTCCGTGCTCATCCGTGGCCCGAACCGGCGCCACCGCCGTCCCTGTCCTCGCTCATCCTGAGCCACCTCCATGCTACGGATACGCCATGACCATGGACGGCCCTACCGTGCACTGGCCTCTTCCTCCTGACGGCGCCTCGGCCTTTTTCTTAAGCTAACCTCCAGTGCTGTTGCCGCTGTCATTCCATCAAAAACAAGGTACCCCAAGGAGCTACCTCTCTTCTTAAAACAACTGCTATTCTAACATCACAGTATTCACAATATTGCTTCTCTAAAATACTGCTTTTCCAAAGAAACGGAAAGCACATGCTACCTCAAACAGGGCCATAAGTTCCAGCAACGGCGTTGCTTGATTTGCCCTGGCCACCCTCCGGAGCCGACGCTGGCACGATTTAATCCCATCGCCATCAGAGAACGTGCATTGTGCCGGATGAAAAGGATACGTGGTAGGAATCACATTCACATGAAAAGTAACGGGCAAGAGGACGCAGGCGTCGCCTTCTCCTCCCCTCTACCGAGATTTTTCAATTCTTACCACTAAATACGTTAGCCTTTCAATTTTTACCACTCAATTCGTAAGCCTTTCAATTCTTACCACTAAATACGTTTTTCACTTCAAAACATACCATTTCTTTGAAATTTTAACATTTTTATTGTTTTATATTATGTTATTATACTGTGTAATAATGCATTATATTTATTATATTATGTTTATTATACTATTAGCATCACTTAAGCTCAAATTTTGTTTATTTTAACACAATATAAAACAGTGAAAATAATTAAAACTTTAAAGAAATGGTATGTTTTGAAGTGAAAAACATATTTAGTGGTAATGATTGAAAGGTTTGCGAATTGAGTGGTAAAAATTGAAAAGCTAACATCAACGTATTTGATGGTAAGAATTGAAAATTCTCCCCTCTACCTGGACGCAGACAGAGAAAGACAGGCAACGCCTGCGTCGCTTCATTTGTTTCCCGGTTTCCACTTACCACCAGTAGGTCGATACAGAAAGGGGAAGCATGCATCCATTCCATATAATCAGCTCGACGAATTAAGCCACAGCCAACTGCTGCCTGCGCCTTCCAATAAGCTGCAGGCTGCAGTATCATAGATAGCATCGCCTTGCGCCAATCGCCGAGCTGCTGAATGGAGAGCATGGCCGGGCCGACCGGAGCCCGCGGCTTCATCGGGTCTTGGCTCGTCAAGGAGCTGCTCCGCCGTGGCTACGCTGTTAGAGGCACCGCAAGAGACCCCGGTGGGCAGCCAGCAGGCATTCAGTCAGTAGATTGCTTTACGATATTGTACTGATTTTCTTGTAACTAACCGTGCTACTCTAGATGACCACAAGAACGCCCATCTGCGCGCTCTGGACGGAGCTAAAGAGCGCCTCTCCCTGTACCGCGCCGACGTGCTGGACTACAAGTCGCTCCGCGCTGCGTTCTGCTTGTGCGACGGCGTCTTCCACGTCGTCTGCCCGGTCTCAAACGACCCTGTCAGTTCGTTCTCCGTTACTGAAACTGCATTGTAGTCGTAGTAGCAGGCAAATCTATAACATGCTTCTTAGAGCACACAACTGCATGCAGGAGGTTGTGGCGGCTGCGGTCGAGGGAACAAAGAACGTCGGCGGCGGACATGGGAGTCAAACGCGTGGTGTTCACGTCCTCCTACGGTGCCGTCCTCATGGACCCTTACAGGAGCCCTGACCAGACCGTGGATGAGAGCTGTTGGAGTCACCTCAACTTCTGTAAACAAACAAAGGTCCAAAGTCTACTGCTCTCCTCCTCCCAAGAATCTTACATTCGCATACTCAGCAGAGACTACGTCGCTACGATACATCGCAGAACTTGTACTGCTACGCGAGGACGGCCGCCGAGAGGACGGCGACGGAGGAGTCGTCAAGGAGAGGGATCCAGCTGGTGGCGCTCGTCCCGGCGGTGACGATAGGCGAAATGCTGCACCCGACGCTGAGCGTCAGCACGGCCATGGTCGCCCGGTACATGACGGGCGCGAAGACGACGTTCCCGGACGCGGTCGATGCGTACGTCGACGTGCAAGATGTCGCGCGCGCCCACGTACTGGTGTACGAAGACACGGCGTCGAGCGGGCGGTACCTCTGCGTCGCCGACGTGCTGCACCGGTCCGAGGTCCTTCGGATGATGAGGTAGCTCTTCCCGCAGTACCCAATCACGGCCAAGTAAATAATCACCACTGAAATATATCATTCTTCATTCTCATATGTGTGGTCTTTGTTTTACTTTATGAATTTGAATGAATAACTCCTTTTGTTATGTGCTACTTCTAAGTTTTTGCCCAAACATTTTTAGGTGTGTCGATGCTAAGCCAAAGGTGAAACCGTTCAAGTTCTCGGCGCAACGGTTGCAGGATTTGGGCATGAAGTTCACTCCTTTGAAGGAAAGTTTGTACAGGACTATGATCTGCCTACAAGGGAAGGGGCATGTGCCAATACTGCTTTCGCATAGCGGCATAGGGCAGCACTTGAAGGTAGAATGAAATTCAGCACGGTGGAGTAAGTTCTTGAAGCGATGCGCACGCAGACAAAAAGAGGAGGCCTCTGCATCTTCTATTGTTGCACCTGCAAAAGGCAGGGTTTTCAAGGCATCTGTGGTCTATAATTTATTTTGACTAGTTATTGATGAGTAAATAGCACATGTTTTCTGAAAATCGTGTCCAAAAACAACGTCATACAGTTGAAAGAAATTATCAAATCATATCTTTTCGGCTAAGAAAATTATCTTATCGATTTTTGACTTTGGCCCGTTGACTCTGCGCAAGCTTGACGAGGTACTCCTAGCTACAACCTGTCACATCCCAAATTTTAGCACTAATTTAAAAATACAAATTCAAAATTTTTCTGACTATCACCCTAACATTTTTCCTTCTTCTTCTCATCTTCTCTTTTCTTTCCTATCTCAAAGGACAAAAACCTCACTAAATTAAAACATAGCTAATTTAAAATTTTCAAAATATTAAAATTTGAAAAAGTGCCAAGTGATTGACCGCTTTTTGTTTTTCTTTTCTTTACCGTTTCTTTTCTTGCGTTCTCAAATTCTAATTCTTAAAATCTTTAATCCAACCAATACTTTCAAAATTCAAACCTATCGAATTTCTTAAATTCCATACCTGTCAACTCTTTGAATCTTATTTGACCTCGTCCAAATTAATTTACTTCTTTCAAATAGCCACCTGTTTTTCAAATTTTGTAGAGTAAAATCGAAACCGAATATGGAGATGATCCTAAAACAAAAGTTGTTCATCATGAAAAGTTCTTTAACCCTACAAAATTTCAAATTCATCGGAGCTCGTAAAGTTGATCTTTTGATGGAAACACAGAGGGCTGTCGCAGGAATTCTGAGAAAAATCAAAAAATACATGCGTGTCCCACACGTCAGCGCCTCCTCCTTCCTCCCGCTCTCCCTGCCTCTAGCGCAACGCTGCATCCGTCCAGCCACGCGCCACACATGCGTGGGCGCTGCTGCCACCTGCCTGTGCACGCATCGCGCACGAACTCCACCTGTGTTCCTCGTTGCTCTAAGTCAAACCTCGTCCCTCACCGTCGCTCCCACTCTCCGAGCTCGCGCCACCGCAATCCGCCTCCTCTAGCGAGCGGCTCCCCATTCCAGCATCGCCTGCGCGACCTACGAGGCCTCCCCTTCCTCCTGGCCACACCAATTTTTGGCGGAGCCCGGACAAAGCCAAGCCCCTCCATGCATCACCGCCGAACGCTGTGTGTCCTCCAACGCCGACGCCCACTAGTGCGTCCCTGTCTCCGGTGTGGTCGTGGAAAGGCTCAGCGCGCCAGCCGACTGCTCCTCGGACGGGATTCTGAGCCGCCACACCTGCCTTGCGAACTGGGGCTGTCCGTCATCGCCGCGCTCTGCCATGGGGTGCCGTTCCTCTTCGTCGACGGCGCGGTGCCTCCTCTGTCCGGCTCCTCTGAGCCCACAGCAAGGCTCTACGCGCCATCCTCTCCCTCCTGCGCCCCAGCCCTGAGTTTCCTTGATGTCGCTGTCGGCCAAGCGCTGCGCTCTGACGCCATGCGCTGCCGTTGTGCTTCGCCATGGCATGCTGCCCCTGGCCGATTGTCGGCGCTGCACGATGCCCCCTGGCCCGACTGAGCCATAGTGCAGCTCACCGCACCACCGCCACTGCAGGCTCTCAATTGGTCTACCACACCTGGCCCAAAATTAACCGGAGCCTGCTCCCGCCGAGCATCACCGTCGCGCCTCTCTGTTCTCCGTCGCCGCCACTCCCTGGTCCGTCTTTGGCTCCTGCACCCAAGAAGCTCCCCGACGCCGCCCTTACACTGCTCAGCCCAGAGACTGAGGCCCTTCCGCCGGCGAGGTCCACGGCGACGGCATGGACCGGCCTCCCTACTGCGGTCCACCGAGCGGTGGACAGGAGTCACAGCTCCAGTGGACAGGAGTCACGGCTCCAGCAGCCCATGGTAAAGGCTCCCTTTTTACAGATTAGCCCCCAAACTTCTTTGATATTAATATTCAACTCAAATACTTTGACTCAGACCCCTAGGCTTTTTTGTGATGAGATATAGGCATATGCCTCTTGCTAATTACAGATTAGCCTCTAATTTCCCTTAGATGACTACAACTAGGTTCTTGTTCCACTAAATATCTGTACCTTACCACCCACGACACCCAGCTAACGCCGATACGATCCCGGTAGGACACCGTGCCGCACTGCACCCCGGCACACGTGCGCAAGAAGAGGCGCGGCCCTGGTCTCTGACCAGTGGGCCGCGTGACCCTACGAACTGGCCACACACATGCACCCCTGAGGGTTGGGCATGGTAGTCGGCATGTGTCCTGGACACGGTAACCGCCCGACCCATTAGCACGTGTCCTAAGACTGGACACGTCCACGGCCTTGTGACCACAGACACGATCACGGCCCCGTATCCCCAGAGATGGACACGGTCACGGCCCTGTGACCACGAACATGGTCACAGCCCCGTATCCCTGGAGATAGACACGGTCACAGCCTCGTGTTCACAAACATGTACACGGTCACGGACACAACACCGTTCCCGTGTCCATAGACACATACATAGCACTGGTCATGTGTCCACAGACACAAACACAGGCACAGACAGGATCACGTGTCCACAAACACGGGCACAGACATTCTCACGTGTCCGCGAGCACGGACACGGTCACGACCCCGTGTTCACGGTCACGGATGCGGACATGTCACAATCTACGTGTCCACAGACACGTCACAGTTCACGTGTCCACGTGTCCACAGACACAGTCACAGTTCATGTGTTCACGGACACATCACAATCCATGTGTCCACGGACGCGGTCACAGTCCACGTGTCCACGGACGCGGCCACAATCCACGTGTCTCTGGACACGTTACAGTTCACGTGTCCACAGACACGTCACAGTCCACATGTCCACGTGGACGCGGTCACAGTCCATGTGTCCACGGACGCGGCCACAATACACGTGTCTCTAGACACGTTACAGTTCACGTGTCCACAGACACGTCACAGTCCACATGTCCACGTGTCCACGAACACGTCAAAGTTCACGTGTCCATGTGTCCACAGACACGGTCACAGTCCATGTGTCCACGGACACGATCACAGCTTACATGTTCACGTGTCCACAAACACGTCACAGAACTTCGTGTCCACAAAGAAATCCCTGATTCTGGACACCCGTGTGTCCAGGGGCCGTGGACACAGGCCGAACCACGTGTCCACGGGATTTTTCCCGATTCTGAACACACAGGTGTCCAGAGGCCTTGGACACAGGGCCGAGCCATATGTACATGCAGCCTTTGCCAGTTTTCGGTCACAGACCACCTGGTAACATCACCACGAGGTTTATCTCCTATTTCACGCCAACACACATACACACCCGACAGCTGTGGACACATGCTGAGTAGCGTGTCCATGGGGGGATTTTCTGTTCTCCATCGTGAACACCTTGTTCGTCTCACCACCGTCACACCTCAACTCCGTTTTCAGTGATTTTGGCACCGTTGAAACCGTTGTCTCGAGCCCCACCATATCGAATCATCTAAACCTCAACCAACATCTGATCTTGCTAGTTTATTTTAATAGTAAATTCTTCGCAGAGTTTAATCGTTGTTCTTTCTATTTGTTTTATCGTTGTTAGTGCAAGTCTTTAATTATGATACATCTCTAGGCATAGATTCATAATAGCTAGTGTGCACCCCATCATAGCATGACTTTCTTATTTAGCACACATTAGTATGTATACCCATGTTAGCACTAAGTAATCTAGTCTAAGGTTAGAATCATAGGATTAATAGTTAAACGCTAGTAGCTAAACATTAGAAAGTAAGTAAATACTTAGAAAGCAGCTCATAAGCGTCCTGCCATGCATTCACTCATGCAATAGCACATATTAGTACATGTACTGCTTGTTAGCGTTAGCAGTTTAATTATATAAATTAAACTAGGTGATTAATCATTGAGCACTTAGGATGACGCAACCACATATGTATATATTAGATAATTAACAATAGCGCTATACACTTCACCGCACCATACTTGGCATTATCTACTTAGTGTAGTAGTTTAGTTGTAGTTGTAGAATCAAGTAATTAGCTACTAAGAAGCACATGCAAGACACCTGCATACACACACACGGGACATGGTAATGCATAGTTAGCAGGCAACCCCGTAAGACACACCTACACGTGCCATCGTGCATGTTCACATTTAAAACAATGACACTTTGATGCAAGCACAGATCAACGATAAGTGCGAGTGCATGATATGCACGGATACTAGTTCATGAGCCGTGTCTCGGAAACACGCACAACGCACTCACGATATAGACTCACTAAGTAACGATTAGAATGAATCTAGTTTGCCAACAAGTAGTAAATAGTTTTAAATTAAGGTGTGCACAAAATGACACACGCTACACGCTGCATCTCCACTCGTGCTAGCGGGTATGCGCGTTAGCCCTCCACCGAACCTCGCCTTAAGTCAATAGGCATTGCATCATGCATGACTTACCCCAGTTTTTCCTCGTGGAATTTAATTGATTCTTATTCGGAGTTCATTGGATTTTATCGCTTCTTCTCGAGCTTTGTTTCTTTTTGTAGTTTTATTAGGTGTTTTCTTTCACGTAGATAACGCTGAGTGTAAAGAAGAGTCAAGCTTCAAGAGAAGCCAAAAGGATCGCGTGTGGAGAGAAGCACGAAGATTTGGACGCGAAGCTAGAGATTGAAGATTAAGATTTCGATGAAGGTCATCAGGACTCAAGCTCTGAACATTAGAAATTTGCAGGCAAGCTCTAACCCCTTGATCATATTGAACTTATATTTTGCTAATGCTCCTATAGTGCCTATCTATACTGCTATGCATGATATTTTGATTTAAAATATTGTGTTAATTATAATCCTACTTAATTGATTGTTTTATTGATATTAGTGTCAGTTACTAGACATTAATATTAAGTACCGTGATTGCCTGTTGACAATACCCTCCTTGTTAACCATAGGCCACCTGTATTTAAATACTTTTAAAGAATGAAGAGTTGTTTTGTTTAGTCAAATGCTTAGGACCCCAATTTTGGTGCCTTGCACTACCACACCATACATCATTCGTTTACAAAATGCGTTAAATTGTGTTTGGTGGTGTGCGTAAAAAGAAAAGGGTAAGGATTAGTACAACTGATGCTAGGTGAAGAGGGATGATTCTAGTCGTGAGGTGGGGCTCACATGAGGTGATGGTGATAGGTGTATAGACTTCATTGTAGTTCACCTACCGTGGACGAATCCGCCACCCTTGCCATATAAGGACAGGTTCGTTAGCGCTTGATTTAGCAATTTTCGTGCAACTACAGAACCTGTACATTTTGAGCGGGACTTATCTCCGCTATGTAGGGTTTTCACATTAAGCCACTAGGAGGTCGAAGTGACACAAGAGGCCAGGAGTAAGCCGTGAGATAACTCGCTGCCTGGCTTTCGACAATGTAATTGCGCCGCAGTATGGGCCGTAAACCCACGGATATAGCCCCTGGTCTAATAATACCTAGTATAGTAGGGAACCAGAAAAAGACGTGACTATGGTAAATTTTCACGATCCGGTTCCGAGAATGTACCATCGCATCATCGAGAGTGAAATCCCAATGGATAGCGTCTGGATGCGTCTTGGGTAGAATCTGTGAAAACCTATGTAGTTGTGGGGTAAGCGTTATGCAACTCTGTTGATCAGAAGTAACATAACCTATGGGTACAGTGTACAACCTCTGCAGAGTGTAAAATCCTTTCGGATAGGTCGTTGTCACGGTATTGATATGCTATTTATTTGGATACTCTACGATTAGTTTTCTATGATATCCTTAGCGTGTGAGTGAGTGTAAATGCTCGTGTTTTATAAAGTGTCTGAATGAGATAGTGTAGGCCTTTCTAGTTAAAATTTAGGAACTGGCGGAAATGGTTTATGCTCTCTTAGATTTAAACTACTAAAATATAGACAACAAATATTTTCACTCTCCTTTAAAAATCTTCTGTAGTGAACTTTGCATAAAAACTAGCTTATCGCAAAATTGAATCCCGTAGTCTCATCTTTGTTACAACTAAATATGCATCTAAACATATATCTTTACCTAGTGTTAGAGCTTGCTGAGTACTTTATGTACTCACTCGTTTGCATTTGTGGTTTTAAACAGAGAGGACTGGGTAGGTGATGACATGCTGGGTTTTTATTCTGCTTTCCAAATTTGCTTGTGGATTTGGGTCTTGGTGTTCCGTTGTCTGTTTCGCTTTTGGCTGGCCGGCCGGCCGGCATTAAGATCATAGAGATCCTCACCGCGAGCCGCTAAAAGTTCTGTCTTAGGTATTTATTTTCTTTTCAAAGTATACTTTCGATATATATTCTGTTGCGTTGTACGGGATGCGACACAACCGCATGCGCATTTCATTTATTTGTTGGTAGCATGTCAATTGGCAAAGCAGATATCAAATAATTTGTTTGATCGTTGTTTGTCAACACAGCTAATTAACAACCAATTCATATTCAGTAAAACACCAGAAAATACAAAGCAATCTTATTGTCCGGGAGGGAGAGAACAATGTGTGGCGCATATGAACAAGATACAAAGCAATCTTATTGTCCGGGAGGGAGAGAACAATGTGCGGCGCATATGAACAAGAAAATCCATCATATCAAGCTCACGCTGCATACAATCAATCATCGTGATCCAGCAATCAGCAAACGCTAATTCATTCAGAACTTGGCCTTGATCTCGTCCACCTCCCTGTTGTCGATCCTGAACGCCTTGGCCAGGATATCGGAGGGCACCGGCGGCGCGGCGCCGAACAGCGTGGCAGCTACGGCCTGCGTGCCCTGGAGCTGGCTGTTGAAGGCGGCGATGACGGCGGCCGGACCTTTACCCCTGTTCTGCTGGAAGTGCACGAGTCCCCGAGGGAAGACGAAGACCTCACCCTTATCGATGGTCTTGGAAAAGAGCTTGTTGGCGGTGGTGATGAAGCCGACCTCGAGCATGCCCTCGAGCACGAAGATGATCTCCGTGGCGCGCGGGTGCGTGTGCGGCGGGTTCTGGCCGCCGGGGGCGTAGTCGATGCGCGCCATGGACACGCCGAGCGTGTTCACGCCGGGGAAGTTCTCCACGTTGGCCGCCGTCACGTTCGCGCCGTTGGGGTTGTTGGTGTTGCCGGGGTTCTTCAGCCTCGCGGAGACGAAGTCGTCCGCCGACACGTTCGCCTTGCACGGGAACCCGTTGATCTTGATGGCTGCAAGCATGTCGATCGGGGTTGCCGGACATGAGGTCGGTACGACACAAGAAACGCAGAGCGAGGAACTTAATTGGCAGCTTGAAACGTAGACGACTCACTGGACATGAGGTCGGCGACGCAGATATCCTGCAGCATGTCGGGGTCGCCGGCTAGGGAGGGCACGGCGAGCGCGAGGACGACGGCGCAGGCCGCGGCGATGTCGTAGAGGTGAGCCCGTGCCATGACCGGTTGGTGAACGATGCTAGCAGCTTCTTCCTTAACCAGCACGTCGTTGACGAGTGGTTCTTGGGCCTGGAAATTGGCAGAGCAGAGGCCGCACTTTACTTATAGGAGCCGAGCAGCTTGGTTTAACTCAAGCCAGGCCAGTGGCCAGTAGCCAGTAGCCAGTAGGTAAGACTCCAGACATACTGCAAGCTCTATAGAATTGTGTATGGAAGCATCATCCGTGCGCTTGGCATCTGGTGAACAATTAACTGGGGACGGAACCGGCGCCTTGCCAGGACAAGCAAGCGGCTGCGCAGCCACTGGGCTGCTGCTGAACAAGATGGATAAATATTGGGGGCTTGGACGCAGTCGCCGACCCTGTCAACTTGCCGGGATGCCGGATGGATGGTCAACTGGGGATTTTTTTTTTTTTGACAATTTAGAGCTCGGTATCCACAAATGATAATTTGACACACCCATTCGTATAATATATGAAACCACCTATGTAGTGAATTATTGTATCAAATTATCAAAACTCAACGTAACGAAATCTAAATTATCAAAAGGATTGACCATTGGGCAGTCGGCGTCTCTGACGCGGTTTCTTCTGCCCTTCCGGCTTTCATCGTCGCGTCGCACTGCAAGTTCATCAACAGTTTTATGGTTACCACAACGATCAGTCGGTGTCAGTCATGGTCATGGCAAAGAGCCGAAGAAGGTGAATACGCCTGCCTCATGATCCAAAGGGATAACTGTACTTCTTAATTATTATTTTTTAAGATGTTACAATATTTAGAGTTAATCATGACCGTTTATTTGATCAAATTGATGATTAAAAATAGAGGGATACCTAATAAAAAGTACTAAATTGGTGAAATTAATATAAAAAATAATGAGTTTGATACTAATTTTTTAAATATCAATGACTGATATTAATTAATGACTGACATTAATTGAGGAGTGAGAGGAACGTTCGCACATGTAACGTGGATGGCTCGTTGCAAATGTCGTAGCCTTTTTGTTTTCCTTCTGAAGTTGAATTCAGGGTTAATCCTTCTAATTATAACCAGGCATCATAAACTTCTAGGTGCTGTTTGGAAATGGGAAATAGGGATGTGATTGGAATTGAAAAATAAAAAAAAAATCAGAACTGTTTATTCATTTATTTTGTTAAATCTCAACCACTCATTTTTTTTCTCAATTCCTAACCCATCCTCCGATTCCGGATTGCCAAACGCCACCCTTCGGGGAATACAGTGATGTTTCGTTCAATAATAAGCACCAGTACGTTTTCTAGCCTGTTGCTTCGACACGGCCAGCCAGGAGCGGATCCGGATTTAATCAAAGGTGCTAATCTTCTTGTTAAACATCAAAATGAGCTTTTTAGCATATAATTTACCCAGCTTAATTAGTACTTATATAAGTAGAACATCTAAGAAAGGAGGGGGGGGGGGGGGGGGGTTTGCTGCAGCGGGGGCAGCACCCCCCTTGGATCCGCCCCTGCGGCCTGCCTATGGTCTCACTCACTGCTCATTCCATCAAAGTTCACAAAGGATCGGAGACGATCGACTGAGAGCAATCGACTCAGCAAAGCATAACCTCTTTGCCGCTTAGGCAGAGACAAGTGAGCTCCTTTCGATATAAAATATAAGCAATCTAAAATTTAGTCAAAGTCAAAATTTTATTAATTTGACCAACGATTCAGCAAAAACATATCCTCTTTGCTGCCTAGGCAAAGATAAGTGAGCTACTCCCTTCATTCCAAAATATAAACATTTTTAAATTTAATCAAAGTCAAATTTTTATCATTTTGATCACTAATAATATATAATTAATAATGCTTTACTATATAAAAATTATATTTTTGATTCATCATAAAATAAGTTTTCATAAAAAATATATTTTCTATTAAAAATTATGTAAATTTCTAGATATTATTAACAAAAGTTTAAAAAAATTTACTTTATCTAAATCTAAAAATATTTATATTTTAGAACAGAAGTAGTACTAATAAAGAAAGATCTTTCATTTCAGGATATATAGCTGATTTTCTCAAGAAGACTAGACGGGGAAATGACGTGTGCTGGTTTTCTCAGTACTAGCATGCATCAGAAATTTAAAAAACTCCATGTAGCAGGTGCCTGACGCAGACGGCTTAACTGATGATTTCTGTCACCACCGGCAAACAACATATGTTGTCCTGATGATAGATTAGGCATCACCGGGAGTGGTTGGGTGGATGGTGACAGGAGCATGCTCATCGAGCTTGGATCTCGGTTTGTTCTTGCTTTACATTTTCTTTGGATGAAATATTTCGATCGTTTGTTCGTCAGTACCAAATTGCATTTTACTAGTAGCTTTGACAGCGCCTTTGGTATGTAGGAACCAAATTGCATTTTACTAGTATCTTTGTTCGTCATTTCGCAAAAAAGATGGAACAATATATGCCACTGCGCACGCAAGTGCGCAAATAGGAATGAAAATGCAATCATGAGACATAGAAGACAACACAAAACTATATATGGTGATTTTATTTATAGTAGCCACGCAAGTGCGCGGGCTAACAAGCAAGTTAACAGAAAGACGGAACAATCCCACTGCACACTGCGATCACTCAATGCTGACCACACACATACCAGGCGATCAACATACGTGATTTATTCCAAGACTTGAGAAAGCAGCACACTGCACGAAAGGAGCCATGCATGACTGGCCACTAGAACCTGTGCTTGATGAAATCCACGAGCTCATTGTTGATTCTGAAAGCCCTGGCGAGGATGTCGGATGGCACAGGCGGCATGGCGCCGAACAGCGTGGCGGCGACGACCTGCGTGCCCTGGAGCTGGCTGTTGAAGCCGGCGATGACGGCTGCCGGACCCTTGCCCCTGTTCTGCTGGAAGTGCACGAGGCCGCGCGGGAAGACGAAGACGTCGCCCTTGGTGATGATCTTGCTGAACAGCTTGTCGGCGGTGGTGATAAAGCCGACCTCCAGGACGCCCTCGAGGACGAAGATGATCTCGGTGGCGCGCGGATGCGTGTGCGGCGGGTTGAGCCCGCCCGGCGCGTAGTCGATGCGCGCCATCGACACGCCCAGCGTGTTCACGCCGGGGAAGTTCTCCACGTTGGCCGTGGTCACGTTGGAGCCGTTCGGGTTGTTGGTGTCGCCGGGGTTCCGGAGCCGCGCGGAGACGAAGTCGCCCACCGATGGGTTCGCCTTGCACGGGAACCCGTTGATGGTGATGGCTGCGATGCGAGCAGATCAGCATTCAGCAGCAGTTTAATCAACACAATAGGAGTACAATCTTGCCGGATCGGATCGGCCGGAACAGCTAGCACGGAACGTAATTGGCAATTCGAACATGCATAGATATAAGTACTCACGGGACATGCGGTCGGCGGGGCAGATGTCCTGCAGCATGTCGGGGTCCCCGGCAAGGGAAGTCGACGGTGCGAGCGCTAGGACGACGGCGCAGGCCGCGGCGACGTAGAGATGAATCCTTGCCATGAGGACCGTTTAGTTGATGGTCCTAGCTGCCTTCAGCTTCCTAGCTTAGTGGCCGTCTACAAACACTGGGAAGTCGATGAGTGACTGACTCGTCCTGGGTTGTGGAAAACAAACAGGCCAGGAGGCCCTACTTATAGCAGGGGCTCGCACTAGCCTGCTCAGTGCATCAGTCGCGAGCTCTGCGAATCGACGCATGGTGGCGTGGGCAGGTTTGCCGAGGATGGCAACGGGGTGGTAGAGGACAGCAGAGGCTGCGCTGCCGTAGGGATTTGTTTACGCGGTCTAGGCGAACTGCTCCACTATCCTGCGTGCATGGCGCCGTAAGGATATCATGGACTGTCGGCAGTCCGGTCCTGACGTAAGCGATTCTTCCTCCGTTCCGTCGTCGCGTCGCACCTAGAGGTTTACAGCAGAGAAGCAGAGAAAACATTTTACAAAGAGGGAGATAGAACTTGAAACCATAGTCAGTGAGAGGCATCCGATGGTGCCACAACACGGCAGCCTCTTTACATTGAATCAAAAGACAGACAACATCGTGCCGATGTTTCCACAAATGCCAATAACACAGGATGATAAAGGAATCACAAGAGCAAGAACTTCGGCAGGAACTGGGATTTCCCACAAGGCAGACACCGTCGCAGAGGCAGGCAATGTGACGTCGATAGGACCCCAGAAGGAGCGTGCGAAGCGGCATTCCAGGACCAGGTGGTTGGGCATCTCATCTTCATCGGAGCAGATGTCGCACACCGCTTCTCCTTGCACTAGATCTGCTCATTGATCAGGAGCCAGGTGAGAAGCGGACACGGGGTGGAGCGCGGTTCTGCCAAACAAACTTGTGAAAATCACAAATCTCACCTTCTTCTGACATAAGCGCCCGGTCATGGGAATAATCACGTTACATATTAACAGCAGACATCGTCACGACCCACGCACTCAACCCTTGCAGTGATGCCTCATGCATAATCCATTAACAGATGCTGGTTCCTGGTGCTAACAATCTCGAATCATCAGTTAGGCTGTCTCTGTCAGACATGCTTCATATGATGCTTACGCATGACAAGGCCAAGTCTAACACACGTCATTCCCTGTCCTATAAACCCTTTCCACTGCTTCTGCAGCGCCAGCTCTCTTACCTCTTACCTGCCCCATGTTATGTACTCCTACCTGGCATTGTGCTTAGACCGAGGTACTACTCCATTAATTAGTACGAAAACAAATGCTAGTAAGATTATCTTAAGGACATGCATGCCCAGTTCGTACTCTTTTAGGTTTGGTTCGTTAGGAAAGCTTGATTTGCTTCCACACCTTTTGACAAAAACATGAACTTTTGATGTCTTAACTTTCTGACATCGACGTGTGCTGACAAATGTAATCGAAATTGCTCTTCATTGTTTTGTTCAATAAAGTTTTTGAAAAATGAAAGCCACTTATACATCAATGGCTTAAAAACATGATACAAAGGTAAAAAAAAACATATTCACCACTTTTCTTGATTGGTGATGCCAAGGAGCAGGAATCAAATTGGACTCGAGCACTCTTATACCCATAAGGAGAAACACCAAACTTTGCTCAAGTCGCAACATGTGCCGTCTTAGAACTCAAAAATGGGCAGCCCGTGCATGTAGCTCTCGCTTGCATAGTTTTGGACAAGTGTCCGGCCATTTTAGGTTTTTTTTTTTACATAGTTTTCATTACATTTGTGGAAGAGTCTGTTTTTAAGACTCAAACTTATGACCTCATAATCACAACAAGGCATGGCCTTTATGGCTGCGCTAGAGCTCCCCTTCGCTATCTTAGAACTCATTTAAAGGAAAAAAAAAGATGATCACATTTTACTAGCCCTTTGTCAAGAAAGGATCAAACCTAGAGTACGTCCCCA
Source organism: Zoysia pacifica (assembly GCA_001602315.1). Classification (NCBI taxonomy): domain Eukaryota; kingdom Viridiplantae; phylum Streptophyta; class Magnoliopsida; order Poales; family Poaceae; genus Zoysia; species Zoysia pacifica. The sequence goes on along the minus strand of BCLH01001775.1, from coordinate 5,599 downwards.
GGGGCAAGGTAGACAAGTTGAAATAATCCCTTTTTCGAAGCTTACATATATGGTTGACGAGAAGGTAGATTTTTTTTTATTAGAGTCTTTCTAAAATAGACCAAGTGACGTTCTTTCACTTTTTAAGAGGTAAGACATGAATTCGATCTTAACCGTTGATTTGTATAAGGAAATATGCCCCTGATTATCGTCACTTACCAAAACCAGCAATAACATTCCAAATTGAATTATTCAGCAATTAATAAATATTAAAAAACTTTTACCTCCTAGGAGATAAAAGAGTAATTTAAGCATCGAGATCTGTGTAAATGAACGGTTCATATTCATTTGGGTTTATTTTAAAATCTGTCTTTTATTATCAAATAAAAAAAATACATGGCCCAGATGTCATGGTCGGATGGGCAGGGGCATTGCTAGTTCATTAAGAAAGAGGAGGTGAGCACATGCGTTGAGGTGAAAAAAAATATTTATGACACGGATGCCATATAAATTTTGTGGCACCAACTTTGCACGATGGAACAATCCCATAGCGCACGCAAGTATGCAAATAGGAATGAAAATGCAAGCATGAGACACAGAAGATTACACAAAATTACTTAATTACTGTATTTTATTTATAGCAGCCACATAAGTGCGCGGGCAAACAAGCAAGTTAACAGAACGACGGGAACAACACCACTTCACACTGCGATCACTCAATGCTTATCACATACCAAGCGATCAGCATACGTGATTTATTCCGAGAATTAAGAAAGCAGCACACCGAAGGAGCCATGACTGGCGACTAGAACCTGTGCTTGATCAGATCCACGAGCTCATTGTTGATTCTGAAGGCCCTGGCCAGGATGTCGGATGGCACAGGCGGCATGGCGCCGAACAGCGTGGCGGCGACGACCTGCGTGCCCTGGAGCTGGCTGTTGAAGCCGGCGATGACGGCTGCCGGACCCTTGTCCCTGTTCTGCTGGAAGTGCACGAGGCCGCGCGGGAAGACGAAGACGTCGCCCTTGGTGATGATCTTGCTGAACAGCTTGTCGGCGGTGGTGATAAAGCCGACCTCCAGGACGCCCTCGAGGACGAAGATGATCTCGGTGGCGCGCGGGTGCGTGTGCGGCGGGTTGAGCCCGCCCGGCGCGTAGTCGATGCGCGCCATCGACACGCCCAGCGTGTTCACGCCGGGGAAGTTCTCCACGTTGGCCGTGGTCACGTTGGAGCCGTTCGGGTTGTTGGTGTCGCCGGGGTTCCGGAGCCGCGCGGAGACGAAGTCGCCCACCGACGGGTTCGCCTTGCACGGGAACCCGTTGATCGTGATGGCTGCGATGCGAGCGGAGGATCAGCAGCAGCAGTTTAATCGACACAATACAATCTGCTTGCCGGATCGGTCGGAACAGCTATCGCGGAAGTCGGAACTAATTGGCAATTCGAACGTAGATATGAGTACTCACGGGACATGCGGTCGGCGGGGCAGATGTCCTGCAGCATGTCGGGGTCGCCGGCGAGGGAAGTTGACGGTGCAAGCGCTAGGACGACGGCGCAGGCCGCGGCGACGTAGAGATGAATCCTTGCCATGAGGACCGTTTAGTTGATGGTCCTAGCTGCCTTCAGCTTCCTAGCTTAGTGGCCGTCTACAAACACTGGGAAGTCGATGAGTGACTGACTCGTCCTGGGTTGTGGAAAACAAGCAGGCCAGGAGGCCCTATTTATAACAGGGGCTCGCACTAGCCTGCTAAGTGCATCAGACGTGAGCTCTGCGAATCGACGCATGGTTCGGAGGATGGCAGGTTTGCCGAGGATGGCAACAAGGTGGTAGAGGACACGAGAGGCTGCGCTGCCGTACGTACGTAAGGATTTATTTACGCGGTCTAGGCGAACTGCTCCACCATCGATCCTGCGTGCATGCTGCCGTAAGGATATCATGGACCGTCGGCGGTCCGGTCCTGATGTACGCGAAACGCAATTCTTCCTCCGTTCCGTCGTCGCGTCGCAGTTGCAGAAAGTCCTGTGATCCTCACCTGGATCCGTTAACAGATGCGGCCGGTGTTAGCAGTCTCTAATCATCAGTTAGGCCGTCTCTGTCAGACACATGCTATATCTACGTGCTTACGCATGCAAGGGTAAGTATAACACATAGGACTAACACATTTCACTCCATTTCTGTGTCCTGTAATCTCTTTCTACTGTTTTGCAGCGCCTTTGCCCATATCTTTCTTACCATAAGCAGTCGTACTAGCAGCCATCTGATGTAAAATCATCATAGGGAAAAAGATTTAGCATCTACAAATCTAATACTAAGCCTAAAACTAGGTATGTACAAGCCCTTACCCCAGATCTTGCTTCCCCTTCCCCTCCGGCGCCGGTGAGGTCTCCTGAGGGGAGGGAAAGCGGTCGGATCAGAGCAGGGGCCCAAAACGCCTTCCGCTGCCGCTTTGGAACTGTAGCATGGGGAAAGAGACGGAGACTCGAGAAACTATTGCAAGAGGGCTTATTCTGTCTGGAAGACAAAGAATATATATATACTCACTTTATTATATTAAATTTGAAATAATCGGCAAAAAACATTTTAGGATGGAGAGTATGCTAATGTCATACAGATGTCTAAGTGTCTTTGAAGATCATGCCTTACACGTTTCAAATTAGCTTTAAATTAAAAACTAAGAAATGCTAACGGTCGAAAACTCGTGATCCGAGGACTTGGGGCATGAATTTGGTCTTGATAGCCTCCACCAGCCCGTTGCCAATCCTGAAGGTCTTAGCCAGTATGTTTAAGTTTTGCTTACTCTCAGGTGTTCATTTTATTTGTACATGTTCCAAACAAATTAAACTAACAAGAACAAAGTAGAATGCATCCATTATGTGTATATAATAACTCAGTGATCATCAGTTCATCAAATGCCAAGCAATCACATACTACGTGATTTATTCAGAAACATACACGGAAGGCGCAAGAACTACTAGAACTTGGCCTTGATTGCGTTCACCAGCCCATCGTTGATCCTGAAGGCCTTGCCCAGGATGTCAGAAGGCACCGGCGCGGCCGCACCGAACAGCGTGGCCGCGATGGCCTGCGTTCCCTGGAGCTGGCTGTTGAACGCGGCGATGACGGCGGCGGGGCCGTGTCCCCTGTTCTGCTGGAAGTGCACGAGGCCACGGGGGAAGACGAAAACATCCCCCTTACCGATGACCTTGGAGAAGAGCTTGTTGGCGGTGGTGATGAACCCGACCTCGAGCGTGCCCTCGAGGACGAAGATGATCTCCGTGGCGCGCGGGTGCGTGTGCGGCGGGTTCTGGCCGCCGGGCGCGTAGTCGATGCGCGCCATGGACACGCCGAGCGTGTTCACGCCGGGGAAGTTCTCCACGTTCGCCGCCGTCACCGTGGCGCCGTTCGGGTTGTTGGTGTTCCCCGGGTTCCGGAGCCGCGCGGACACGAAGTCCTCCACCGACGCGTTCGCCTTGCACGGGAACCCGTTGATCTTGATGGCTGCAAGCGAGCAAGCACGCAGTTCCGGATCAGCGACGAGTCTGTAAGTACATTACATTCTTGCCGGATCGGGTAGGCAGAGCGAGGAAGTTGATAGATAACTCACGGGACATGGTGTCGGCGGGGCAGATGTCCTGCAGCATGTCGGGGTCACCGGCGAGGCACGGCGCGGCGAGCGCGAGGACCACGGCGCAGGCCGCGGCCACGTAAAGCTGAACCCGTGCCAAAGCCGGTCGGTGAGTGCTTGATCTACACTGCGCTGGTGAGTGATTCTTGTGAGTCTGGAAACACAAGCAGAAAAGCAGCCCCTACTTACAGGCGGCGCGATTCCACTTCCACCAACCAAATCGGTAGGTTAATGTGGCGCGAGCCGCGCGAGCAGGTTCAGCCGGGGAAGAAGACGACGACGGGAGTAGGAAGCCGGAACGTTGCACGGATAAGTGTAAGGTAGAGGCGCTCGATCCGCGCAGCGGCCAGCAAGGTTGGAGCCGATCGAGATAGAGTTGTGGTCGAGCTGCTACACGTGGTGATGGTTGGGGTTCGCGGACGCAGTCGTCGATGCCGCGAGGCGTGTAGATTTTTCAATTTCCATATGGATGTGTGGATAGTGGATACCGGAGGGGATCGTGGGCACCAGCCCACCGCCTCCGTGTCCTGCTCCAGCGGTTGAGGCCTGGATCTGTAACCCCTCTCGGTCGTCTGCTTGCAACGATCGCACATGCTTCCCCCGCGCGGGTCACGAGTCCAGTGGGTGACGCGCCGCTAGGACTCGGAACCACAGCCTAATGAGATGAGCAAGAACAGTGAGCAATGCAACCGCAGATTGTTGGAAACATCCAAATCTTCTAACACAAACCATGCACGATTAAGTACAGCACATGCGATGTGGTTGATCACACATGGATGAAACTCATAGTTTTTCTTCGAGACTATTTCTTTATTTATTCAGAATGACTGTTGTAAACAAGAGAGCAAACTTATAATACACGTAATGCTCAGTTCGTGTAACCCGATCAGTTCAGTTGACTTTCGAGACACGGATCAGAGCTACTACCTGCAATTATACCCCCTGTTCTCTGACAAGAGAGTTGAGAAAGGGACGGGAGCAGAGGCAGCGAAGCATAGTAGCCGTTGGGCAATCGCTTCCCGAAGGTTCTGTTACTCCTTTCTAATCTTGGGTTAAACTAACCGGCTGGTACTGGGAGTAATATTAGATTAAGGAGGAATGATTTTATCGAAACTGTCGGTGAAACAACCGCGCGAACCACGTCGACTTTGTTACGAAGCTGGCCCGTGACCAACGACGAGATCGATCGACTAGCTACATGCAGCGCATCGATCGGTTGCTTCCGACATGCTACACCAAGCTTATCGATCACCGGACAGTTTAATCAGACCGGCAGCGTGTTCGGACAGAGATATATTGTTGATCCTAAATAATCCAGCAACATATTAATCATTCCGATCTTGGCTTATCAGGCCATCAGGTCATACCAGCAAATGCGAACTCTTTTGCTCCATTGACTTGGTTCTTGGTCGGCTTCACCAGCTCGAACCTCTTTCCGGTGATGCACTGCACGCAGCCGGATAAAAATGGCTTGAGCAGTCTCCAGTCATCGTTTTTCAACGAGAAGAGGTGAGAATGGCGATGACATTGTTTTTCAACGGGAACAAAAGTACTTGCTGCCTTAGTTAGCGGAACCTTTTAGGTTTGGTTTAGTTGGGACAAGAGTACTTGCTGCTGTTTTATAAAGAGTAGGAGTACTACTCTTTATACTGGGCTTTAAACGCTAGGATGAGAGAGATGGGCCGGGGCATTTTACTAGGCCGTGCGCCACCAGCCGAAACAGGCCCTCTGGTTGTCCGTGTCCGTCATCCATCTTACCGGCCCGGCCCAACTCAACGTTACAAACAAGCATGAACGGATGAACCCACACCCCTCGTGCCCGTTGGCCGTTTCCCCTCTCCGCCTGCTCGGTCTATCCGATAAGCCGAGCAGCCGGATCGCCGCACCCAAACCGCTCCACACCATGGCGTGCAGGCCGGCCGTGTGCGCCGCCTCCCCCGCCCTCGCGCCCGCGGCCACGGCGCGCGCCCGCCTCCCCTACAGCGCCGAACTCGCCC
>BCLH01001774.1:50013-66301 GCA_001602315.1 Zoysia pacifica | reverse complement strand
GAGGCCGAGAGGAAGCCCGCGCGGCAGCCGGCTGTTGCCTCGCGCCCGCTTACCAGTGAGGCTCGAGCCCACACGTCAGCCACACAGCTGAAATTGCTATGGCCACCCACTCCAGTGTACACACGAATTTATTTCTAGCGCATTTTAGGTCCAAATAAATTTCTAAAAATTTCAAGAAAATTCCTACTTTGCAAATACACCCCTACACATTAAAAACCCACTTAGCAAAGCCCTTTTTGCCACCACAAATTTTCACATTAGTCCCCTAGCTTTTAGAAAATTACAAAAAGACCTCACATCTAATTTTTACCACTATTTTCACATACTACCTCTGTTTATCGAGATCTTTGCACCGTCAGAACCCTAAACTCGAGCTCTACCTTATAAAGCCACTCACCACTCTGAGAACTTTCTATTAAATTTGGTGTTTATTCTATCCTCGTTTTGTGTTCTTTTTCGTATGAATTTAATTATTTACTTTCTATCTTTTTTCGTGTAGACGACGAAGCGCTCGGAGACGAAGAGGGCGATTAATCGGAATACGAAGAGGAGCTCGAGGACACTTTCGAAAGCAAGTCCTAATCTTTTGATCATTTTGCTCCCAGTTTTGCTACGCACCTATAGAACCTGTATGCTTGCATGTTCGTAGTTATATGTTCAAAACCATTGTGTAGTTATAAATCAATTTGCTTTACACGTATTTATATTTATGTCAGTAACTTGTTATTCATAGATATAAATATCACTTTGATACCAAATTGTCAATCGAACCTTGTTGACCGTAAGATTTTCGTCATTAAATACTCTAATACACGGAAAGCTGCCTTGAAATTAGAATGCTTAGGAACACTCTCACCTGAAGCTATGCTTCGTCACTCGATATACATAACTATCATTTATCAAGCGAGTTACAAGAGTTTGGAGATGTGTGTCAAACAAAGGGGGATAGAGCTTAGTGAAACCTGGTGATAGGTGATGGGAAGGAATAATGTTTTTGGTTGTGCGGTGGGCTCTTAGAGCTGTGCTGTGTGTAGGCTTCGGACTGGTTCACCTGCTGTGGACGAGCGTCGCCCCTACCATATAAAGACCGGTTCATCGGACCTCAACGTAGTGATTTCGTGCAACCACATAACCTGTCTAGGCGGGATTCACTTCACTCCCTTGGTCGTCCACTTTGATCTCTAAGGCGTTCGGGTGGTACACAAGTCGCAGAAGCAGACATGAAATACTCACGGTCCAGTTTTCGATTACAGCAATAGCCCGCGCCATAGGATCGTATTGCCCACGGGTATATCCCTTTGGTTTTCATAATTACTCGTTTGTGTGGGGTCCCAGAGAGAAGACGTGGATGATCTGGACCCACAGTTTGGCTACGAGAATGTGCAATCGCGTCATTGGTAGTATGGAAAATCCTTGAGATATGACCCCTATTTGTATTTTGAGGTGGACTTTGTGGACACTTTAGTGTGCATTGGAGTGAACGTTATACGACTCTGTTGATCAAGCGGAGCATAGCATGTGGGTATAGTGTACAATCTCTGCAGAGTGTATAATCTATTCGGAATGGCTGTTGTCACGGTATTGACACACTACAGCTTGGGCTCACAATAATTAGTCTTGATCACTTCTTTAATGTTGTGAGTGAGTGTAGCTATCCGTGTTTTTAAAAAGTGTCTGACTGGAATAGTGGAGACCTATCCAGTTAAAAAAATTTAAGAACTGGTGAAAAAAGTGATTACTCCCTCAGGTCCAACCTCTAAAATAATGATAGAGTAAGAACACTTAAATCTTTGTTTTGAAAACTCTTTTGTAGAGAAGCCTGTATAAAAACATTTTCGCTAGAAAGAAACCATAGCCTCTCTTTGATGGCTTTGTAAAAATGAATACAGCTTAAGTACGAGGTTAAGACTTGCTGAGTACTTTTATGCTGATCCTTGCCATTGACGCTCAGACGAAGAAGAAGATGATGTATTCACGATGTATATGTGTACTGTTACTGATCTAGAGATTGTTACGGTGGCAACGGATACCCAAAAATGAGGTAGACACAGTGATAGTGATGTATACTTCCGAGTATCCTTGGCTCCGCCCCTGCCTACGGTAATGCAAAGCCCAGAGGCCATTTGGGCCTACAGCCATACGCCATGCCAGAAACAAACTACGAACACACACGGTTTCAGTTATTTATTCATGCGCATTGGTCGGTTTTCGCGAAAGCTGAAAAAGGGGCATTGCAGTAAATTAGAAAATTCGGACAAATTCAAAAATAAATATTTTGAGAGAAAATTATTCGGTTTTTTTGGTTTATCATTTTAGAATTTAAAGTAAAATTAGTTTGAGCAGTTTTTCACTGGTTTTTCCAGTTTACCACTTGGTTTGACCGATTTATCACTTAGTTTGACCAATTTACCCATCGATTTGATCATTTTTGAATTTTTATTTTTTTTAGTTTTCATTTTTTTTTGAATTTATTAAACCCAAATAAAATCGAGATGAACCAGTTTTATCAAAAACTGTGAAAAACTAGCTGGATTTCACGAGTTTTCTAAACCCTGACTCACTCTGTGCAACGGTTGAACAGGTGACAACAAAACAGAACGCACTGAGAACTCGAAAAATAAAAAAGAAAAGGAGTAAGCTAGCACTATGGTTCATTCATGCTCTTGAGGTTTGTACAAAGCAGTAATATCACAAGATTCAATTATAGCAACAAAAAACGTTAGCTGAATTCAATATATTTTTTTCCTTGGCTCAAAATCAGAGTTCAGTGTACATCTATCTTCATCGGCTAGTAGTAATAAGGAAAAAGACACAAATCTTCACCATTTCATCATTCGCTCATTACATACAGTAACCTCCGAAATTAAAGGTAGCAGAAAATGCATGTAGTTCGTCATCACTCAGTAGTCGTCGGCGAAGTCGGGCTCCCTCGGTTTGGGCATGGGCATGAGGAGCTCGGCTGCGACACGCCGCGACGCCTGCCGGCGCACGCCGCGCAGTGCGTTGGCAGCGAACCGCGACACGAGTATGGTTGTCTTGAAGCTGCTGGATCTTCCCTCGCCGTCCTCCAGCTCCTCCTCCCTCCGCCGCAGCTCGACGGCCTTACGCTTGAGGTGCCGCCGCCACGCAGCCTGGATGTAGGTTGCCGCCCAGGTGCGCCATTGCTGAGAGTAGAACCGGAAAGTGTGCTGCACCTGCTTGCTGTGCATTCGACGGAATTGGCTGGCCACGAACTTGAGCTCCTCGGCGTGCAACGCGAACGCCTCGACCTCGGTGAGCGCCCTAACAGTGCGCGTGGAGGATGGCAGGCTGACACCCGCCTTAGGGTCGAGCGCCCACGTGAGCAGCTCCTCGCCGCAGAAGTCCCCTTCCTCGAGCAGGCTGCGGTTGTAGAACCCGGTGCGCCCGCCGTCGGTGGTGATACTCTCGAGGCTGCCACGGATTATGAACACCATCTGGTCCACTGGGTCGCCCTCCCTGATGATGTAGATGTGCTCCGTGCAGAGGCTGGGCTTGAGGCGCTCGCAGATGGCATCGAGCAATCGCTCGTCCATGTTGGCGAAGAGCGGCACCCGGCGGACAAGGCCTAGGCAGAGGTGTCGCTTGATGTCGCGGCGCAGATCCTTCGGCAGGTTCTGCACCAGCTGCTCCTCATCGACGCCATGGGTGTTGAGCCACTTGTACTGGTCGTAGCGACGAACGCGCTCACGCAGCTCCTGGGGGAGCACGCGGTGGTGCATCCACTGCTCTGAGTCACGGCGCTTGACGCGCATCTCCTCGAGCCGCACAGTGAGAGATTGCAAGTACGTTTGGATGTTGCCAATAAGCATGGCCATGAGGATGAGACCGAAGGTGGCGAGCGCGATGGAGAAGAGCGCCTCGCCACTGTAGATGCTGGTCTTGAGCCCCTGCCCCAGCGTGCTCAGGTTGGCTAGCCCCCACCAGAGGCAGAAGAGCAGCTTGGACATGTTGCCCTGCTCGCTCTTGATCACGTCCGACACCACGGCCGACGTGTAGATGCCGTAGTTGAAGGGAGAGGTGCCTTCCTTCTTGTTCGGGACGCAAGTCTCGTTGATCACCTGCCGGGTGATGGTGCGCCACTCCAGGAACCCTAGATGCCAGTCGTTGCCGCAGTACATGTAGATGCGGTTGCAGCCGGGGAACTCGTTGCACGCGTTGCGCCAACAGTCGGTCACGCGCTCGATGGACAGGAGGTACCAGAACGCGCCGACGATGTGGCTGGCGAGCATGTACCAGAGGAGGTAGTACGCCGCGCCGGCGTACGCGGACTCGGCGAAGACGCCGCTGGTGCGCTTGAGCTCCGACGAGAGCGGGTAGATGCGCACCAGGCGCGGGATGTACTGGATCAGCACGATGATGAGCAGCGCGTCCTTGGTCTGCATCACAGCGGTGCCCTTGGGCCTGTGCAGAAACTTCCACACCACCACCTGCGGCAGCGGGAGCACGGACAGCAGGTCAGCGACGAAGAAGCGGAGGAGGTAACGCCGCGCGATCTGCGCCGTGTCGATGACGAGCTCGCCGCGCCCGAACACCCGCGACGACGGAGCGATGTAGGCCGTGCGGAACTGCATCGCGATGCGGCCGAGGAAGAAGGCGTCCACCACGCTGCGCACCACGGTGGTGGTGGTGGCCAGGCACCGGTCGATGCCCACGCATAGGTTGCTCTCGCCGTCGATCACCTCGGGCGCGTAGAAGAACATGGGGTCGACGGCGATGGAGATGATGCAGGAGATGAGGAACGCGCGGTTCAGACGCACCAGCAGCCGGTCCTGCGGGTCGAAGATGCGGCGCGAGGTGTTCTTCAGGTCCTCCTGGAACACCGCCGCCATGGTCGCGCCCGCGCGGATCGACCGTCCCAGCGTGCGAAGCTGCGCTGAGCCCTGCGTGATCACACCGCGGGCCAGCGAGTTCGGCTGCGCGAATCGGCGACGGGACGCGCCCACGCCAGCGCCGGACCCGACGCCGCCATACTCCGCCGCCCGAGGGCCGCCCCAGTCGCCGCCGCCGTAAGAGGACATCTTGACACTCTTATCGGCGTCTTCTTCAAGCCTACACCGGCCAGGTGCATGCCAACATGCATTCTGTTTAGACGATTCAAGCATTTTGCAAGCCATTGCATTCGTCGACGCTATACTGTTCTTTCGCATAGAACTTCTAGTAAGACATCATTGCACACCTTATGAATTTGTGGTTACGGCCGTGGATGATCTTCCTCTTATTTCGGCCAAACATGTTCCGCCAGAGCAGGGGGAGAAGGTGCAGTTCCCGCCATTGCCACGGTGCGCTTCCCGTGCCAGGCCTCAACGTGCTTGGAATCGCCCGAGTCGATGTCCGCGCCAGGCTTCAACGTGCTCGGCTCCACCGTCATCTTCCATGCCCAGCTCCAAATCTGGTGCCTGTGGCAGCGCGTTGGCGCCGGCCGGCTCCACCCTAGGTAGCCTCCTCCTATGGCGCTCTCGGCTCTCCGCCAATCCGACAGTTGCCGCCCCTGTCAGCAGTATCCCTCTCGACGCAGCTCCCTTTGCTCCCCTCCGACTCCTTCGCTGGCTTCTCCTGTCCTGTGACTCAAACAGGCGACCTCGTGATCATAGGCAACAGGTTTACCGCTACGCCAGACTCAGCTTATTAGCGTAAACTACGTGCCCAAAGCAGTCAGTAATCAAGTAGACGGAATGAAAATTGAATAGTGCTCCGTAGTTCCAATCATCATCACATAATAAAAAAAAACGAGCTATTCCATTTTATTAGTGTGACATATGGCCACCCCAAATTTCTCAAATGGTAGAACAACCACGGAACACGAGAATGTGGTTAGCACATCAAGATCCTCTTTCTTCACAAGGAAACCAATCCTAAACAGCTTCTAGACCGGTACAAACAAAACACGCACAAAATTAACAATCAGACTGGCGGGCATGCATACCCTGCGAGGCGGTCGAAGAGGAAAGAAGAGATCAACCAAGAGCCCACCACACAAAGGTCGTCGATCCTGAACAAGCGCCGGGACAGGAAGTCGTTGGCTTTCCTCCCTCTCCTTGGCCGCTTTGTGTTCCTCCTCCTTCCTATATAGAGCAAGAGGAATCTATCGACGGGCGGTGGAGGAAGCTCCGCGGCCTGTTGCGTACCTCCCCTTGCTTTCCTCCTCCCTTTTGGGAGTACTGGACTGGAGGAGGACTGCCGTTCGCTCGCGGCTTGTCCTCGATTAGAATGTTGCGTTCCGACCTTTTTTTGTTGCGGCTAACCCTGTTTGACGAACAAAGCCAGCATTTTGGCGATGCCTACACACGAGTCTCTCGAATCCCGGGGAACCGGCTGCCGACGAGACGGATGTCGTGCGTTGCTGGACGGCGGTACCGGCTATTTTAGGGTACATCGCCACATTTCATCCATTTCAACTTCAAGCAGCTTGTGAAACACTGCATTTCGGTTTCACTTTCTGAAACTCCATGGCTATTCCAATAACGAACCTCCGGATGCCCGATGAAAGGTACAACGCCGTGCCCATGAACAGGACCAACGATGATGCCAAATAACGCGCTAAATGTGTTGCCAACTTTCATTCCAGGTCGCTAGCATCGAACCACCTCATCTTGCAACGGAACAAGTTCCCAATAACATCTGGTCGGCGCATAAACTACACAACGCACGCAGCCAATGACATTTTGAGCATGACATAGAATAATTGGGCGAAAACATCCAATGATTCATTTTTTTTTCTTAAAAAAAAAATCCGATGCTGCATCACATGTTACCGTTCAAGAGCGGAGGAAACCAAACGACATGACGAGAGATTCTCCAGTCTGACCGATCAGAAGAACCACTGGCTCTGCCGCCGTTGGCACCGGTTTGCAGAGTAGCTGGCCTAGCCATGGTGCGGCCAGACTGATCCGTACACGTCCTTCTTCGTGTACCGCCGGTCCCATGACCACGGGACATCTGAAAGTGAAACAACATTAACGATGTTCCAAAATCGGAAGAATGGATAGAATCTCAGTGCCATTCATTAAGATGGCAAGCTGACCTTCCGGGCTGTAAGGGCTCCGGGGGGGGTTGGTATGGCACGGGTAGCCGCACGATTTCTTTTGTGGGTCGTTCCTTTTCTTCGTCGCTCTTCCAGCATAGTGTGACCAGCTTGGTCCTGATCTTTTCACCCGGGGCGACGATTCTATCCTGCGCGGACACGAGAAGAAACCAAAATGTCATTGCAGACAAAGGTTGGCATCGCGGTAACTGAATCACACTCTAGGAAGGATCAAGTTCAGTTACCAGGTTCGAGAGGTTCTTGTCCGTGCAAGAAAATTGTTGTACAGACTGGAGATTCTGGGGCAAGAACAGCACGCCTAACTGAACAGAGGTCAAATAATGAGGCATGAGCAAAGCGTTACAGAAGGTTACTGCAGACTATGTCTTAAATTACCTAACAAAATGTATAATATTTCAAGCCCAAAAACATCATGAAAATGCAAGAAATTTATCTGCAGTGTACCTCATATGAGCGGATCATCAGCTGAGTATTGTTTTTCTGCAGTGCACCCCACGCTGCTTTGCTTAAATTTGATGAGGTAAGCAGAAACCATCTGATGAGGATGAACAAGATTTCAGATTACAATCATCCAGGTAAATATTAGAGCTAGATAGTCCTTGAAGAGAAAGAGGCTGTGCAAAAACTTACGCAATATTTTGACCATTGTAACGAGTAGAAGTTTTTATGTGTGGCATAGCACGGCTGGTAGAAAAAGATCAAGACCAGAGTGTTAGCTTATGCCAATAATAAACACACCTAGTCTGAAAGTATATGCCACTTAAAAAGGAATACTACAAACATGGAGGCAAACAAAATCATTGCTTGCTACTGTGATCAAGTGATATTCTTTAGGTTGCAACGTGATTCATCATCATCTTGGTCAACTAAAACAAAATTCCTAAATCTATCTGCATAACTTGGACCTTGAGGCCTCATATTAACTCTCAAACAGACATGAAGACCCAAACCTTCTGCTACTTGTTTGGCAATTCAAAAGCAGAGGAGGCAAGAAAATTAACTTTATCCTTCCAGATTTTCTTTTACTACCCCAGTGTCCCACCACCGAAACTTTTTCTCGAAAAGCTATATCAATACAATAGTAATGAAAGTTAAAGGGGCATTATAAAAGGTGTAAATACACCACTTTTCCAGTTTTCCATATGTGGGTGTGAGTCAAAACCAAACCACCAAGCAAATTCTCTAGCAAATGGCAAGGCATGCCATATTAAATAATACAATAAAATCAATGGAACAGATTAATAGATTATGCATGGCGTGATTATAAACTTCTTATGATATTAATTCATGGCAACCTACAGGTAGGTTTATCATAAAAAAAAAAGCATTTGAATGATATCACGGCATTTCTGGTAAAAAAAAATGCATTTGAATGATATCACGGCATTTCTGGTAACTGCAGCTCAATAATACGTACCAATGACCCACATGGTCTGCTTTCCACCTGGCCCAGTATTTTCTCAAGAAATCCTTCTCGACATTCTTTTGCGGGCTTGGACTGCAACTAACCGCTGCACAACCCTACATATAAACATGCAAATGGAGGAAGGTGATCCACATGTTAAAAAGATCAGTATACACTTGAAATTAGATTTGAAAGATGAATGCAATATAATATGCTATGTGTTCTTGAGACCAGTATTGATCTATTGTGGTATATCAGAAACTACTAACATGCTACCAATGCTCAATAGGTCAAGACTGAAAAATAACGAACAATACTTCATGTATTTTCAACTTAGTAATTTCATAATTCAATAATCAATATGCATGAATTTCACGATGCGCTACACCAGAAGTAAAATCATCAAAATTTTAGATGGCTTAAATAAATACCTCTATTGAACACCTAATATCCTCCACTGTAGGCCAGATAATCAATGGTTTCCAAATACCCGGTAGTGATCCATCATCAGATTTACCAGCTGACAATGAATATGCAAATTCACTCATCCATTTCTCATCAAGTGACCCCAAGGAAGGAAACTGCATTCACGAACAGCAAGTTCAAGTTGTGAGGTAATTATGAGAGATTAGAAAACACGAAAACTTGGATTACAATTATTTTAAGATGGAAAAGAAGATGAATGCTGGAGTTTAAGTAAAACTGATTTGTGACACAGCAGCATGAGAGATTAAATAAGGATAATTGCTGCCTTGGTCTTGGTGTTACTAGCTTAAACGAAGATGATTATGGGATGGAGGGAGTATTTGCTAAGGAATGTACATTGGTACAGATCTGACACTTCATTCACTCCATTAATACAACACAAGAACATTTACTTATGTCTTTCTTTATTCGCAGCTGCGCTGCACTATATTGCACAGCATCCTCAAATGAATAGTATGCAATGAAGTAGTGGGGGTCAGGTAATGCAGTGCCTCATAAGGTAAAACTAAGGCAAAATCGCTAACTTGGCATCATAATACTTTGAGCATTTCCATACCATCTAACATCTAACATTCTGACAAATGGATAAATGGACAAAACTTGCCTGATAAATGAGAGGGGACTTGCAAAACTGTTTTTCAAATATGCATTCTCCAAGGACACTTCTAAGCTTCATGTGGCCCCATTTTTTAATATTGGGGCCCACAAGATAACCAGGAACTGATCCAATCAGCCTGACCTGCAAATGACGTAAAATCAGTTGAGCTTAAATTATGATAAATAGACCTTGAAGAAGATGAATTAGTACATATCAGCAAATGTACTTATGTTTCAGTGGATATTTGTGCCTGTAAGACGAACGGGCCTCTAGCTAAGTTGGCTAGTTGGGGGCGAATTTCAGCCTAAGGCTAAAAATCCCCTTGCCTGTCCCATCTCAAAGCACAGGTCTAAGGCCTTGCCCAGGTTGTTGGTCGTTCTCACATGGGCCATGGAACCATTGTGTAAGGGTGAGGTAGGGGTTCGTGGATTTTCTCGACCTACGTGAGATCTTCTTTGTAATGCAAGGCTCAGGGGCTTTCTTACCCACTGCTGGTCAAATTTTTTTTTGTTATTTTTTCTTGTAAGTAAATCCCATGAACACAGAGCCACGCATGCTCATGCTCAAGCAGTGGTGTCTCTTGTGTGGACAGGAGACTGTCTGTTGATGCAGTGGAGGAGGAAAAGGGAACAAACTAGATAGTGAAATAAACAATAGTATGTTTCATGGACGAAATGGACAAGCACTTGATATGAAATGGCCTACAAAAAAAGCTGCCACAAAGCAACTCAAAGTGACATAATCTGTTATTCCTTTTGTTGGACAGACACGTTGCAGATCAGCAGTCTGTTTGCAATGATAACAGTAACATAATTCATACCAACGGTCACATGATTAGATGATTTCCATTGCCTCATCATCTATTAAAGGATTTGAGGGTCATGCTAACCAAGTGAAATTAAGACAGAACTGATAAAATGATATCATAGGGCAAATGCCATTTTTACCTTTTTTTAGGGTGTTCATTTTCATGCTAGGCTACTAGCGGCGGAAGATATTCAGGTTCAGCACAGCATATACTAAGAAGATATTCAGGTTCAGCACAACATATACTAAGTTCAGAGGAGTAGCTCGGAGGTCAAAGAATTATGCAAACCATTGAGTTACTATAATCAAATTTTCTAAAGAATGCTGCATTGATGTTGACATCACCAACCATAGGATGATTCATCCTGAACTCAGGCCACTGCATTGTCATAAGAACAATTTAGTTTTGGTGCAATTAACTAGTACTAGTAGTAAAAAATTCAGAAGGAGCAATAAGAACTGAATATTAAAAGCACATGGAGACAGTGTCAATTGTAATTTTCTGAAAGATGTATCTAGTTACATTCTCGTTTCTTTTATAGGATCAATAAGCTGATACATCATAACCTAATAATATTCAGTCCATTACTGGGAACATATCAAAATAATATTCAAACTTTTAAACAGTACCAAGTGAACCAAAAGATCCAAAACTACTATAGTTACATATTAATACCAGACGCAAACAGCAAGCATTCTAATGCCTTAGGTGCACTGACATAATCAACCAGATCATTTTCAAATGCACTTTTTTTATTGATATCCTTTGCATCTTTCCATGGAAAATCTTGCATCCATAGGCCCTGAGTTTTATTATTCCAGTCAACATGTATCAAGTTTTCTGTATGCACAACAACACGAATCCCTTGAGGGTATACAAGCAGCTTGGCCTGTTCCAAATGATATCGGGAGCGGAGGTCTGCGAAGAATCCAATTTGAAGGTTTCAGCTTCTGTTCACCCAAAGCAAGTATGTGAAATGGGAAAAAAAAAGTAATAAACAAGATGACATGTGTTTTCGCTGATTTTGTTACCTTCAAAAGTTCCAATGAAGCACCCTCTTCTCTGTTAGGCGCAACACTCACATTGTGTTGGATGACACTTAGTGTTGGGGTAACTCTCTCTATGTTTCTTACTCACTACAATGTCATGATCAACCTAAGAGGTTGAGGATACATATATATAGGCTTGATGGGCAGCCAAGCATATGCTAAGATGCTAGTCTAAGATGCTAAAGCATAAAGCTAAAAAGTTAGTCTAAGATGCTAAAGCAAAAAGCTGAAAAGCTAGTCTAAGATGCTAAAGCGAAAAGCTGAAAAGCTAGTCTAAGATGCTAAAGCGAAAAGGCGTAAAGCACAAAGCATAAAGCATAAAGCATAAAGCGCATGCACTAGACTTATTTCATCATTCTCCTCCTAAGTTTTGTGCGTCGTCTTCTGAGATATTTGAACCATCCCAATCCTGACGCGAAGCTCCTGAAACTTGATCCTACCAAGGGACTTGGTGAGAAGATCAGCAAGTTGGTCCTTAGTGTTGATGTAGCTTGCCCTGACGCTCCCTTCCTTCAAGCAGCCTCGAATAAAGTGGTACTTCACTCTAATGTGCTTGCTGCGCTCGTGAAAAACAGAGTTTTTTGCCAATGCCAGAGCGGACTTGCTGTCCACCCTGAGCTCCACTGCTTCAGTGTCTCTGCCAAAGAGATCACTAAGCAGTCGAGTGAGCCAGAGCGCCTGAGTTAAAGCGGTGGAAGCCGCTATGTACTCAGCCTCACAGCTGGACAAGGCCACCACCTGCTGCTTGACCGACTGCCAGCTAACAAGGCACTTGCCGAGGAAGAAAAGCATCCCGCTCGTGCTCTTGCTAGTGTCGATGTCGCCAGCGTGGTCACTGTCGCTGTACCCGATAAAATGTGCCGCCCCGGGACACCTCGAGTAGTGGAGGCCGTGGTCAAGAGTCCCCGCAACGTAGCGGATGATCCTTTTGACGGCCTGCTGGTGCTTCGTCGTCGATCGCTGCATGAACCGACTGACGTAGCCGACGGAGAACGTCAAGTCCGGCCGCGTGTGGACGAGGTAGCGAAGGCTTCCCACAAGGCGCCAGTACTGCGTGGCATCCACCTCCTCTGTCGTGCTGTCACGGCTGAGCTTCAGCCTCTTCTCCATCGGAGTGAGAGCTGGGTTGCAGTCGGTGAGCCCAACTAGCTCAACGATGCGCTTGGCGTAAGCGGTTTGTCGAAGTGTGATGCCGAAGTCGTCTTGGTGCACCTCGATCTCCAAGTAGAAAAAGAGAGCCCCCAAGTCACTTATCTGGAAGGTGGCCTTCATCTTCTCCTTGAACGCTGCCACCTCCGCATCTTTGCTGCCCGTGATCACCAAGTCGTCGACGTAGACACCCACCAGCAAGGCATTGCCGCCGTTGCCCCTCCGGTAGATGGCCGCCTCGTAAGGGCTTTGCTCGAAACTCATCCCCTTCAGCGTGGAATCCAGCTTGGCGTTCCACGCCCGTGGTGCCTGCCGCAAGCCGTAGAGTGCCTTGCGCAGGCGTAGCACCTTGCCCTCCTTGCCGAGGATAACAAATCCCGACGGTTGGTGCACGTAGACCTCTTCCTTCAAGTCACCATTGAGAAACGCCGACTTGACATCCATGTGGTAGACGCGCCAGCCCTCCTGGGCAGCCAGCGCAAGAAGGAGACGCACGGACTCCATCCGTGCAACGGGAGCAAAGACATCGTCGAAGTCGATCCTCTCCTGCTGCACAAACCCGCGTGCCACCAAGCGAACCTTGTGCTTGACGATGGCACCGGCCTCATCCTTCTTCAGCTTGAGCACCCACTTAAAGGTGATGCGCGGTGTCCGAGAGGAAGGTCAGCGAGTTCTCAGGTGCAGTTCTTCTCAACCGCATCCATCTCTAGCTTCATCGCGGCGCGCCATGCCGCATGTCTCTCAGCCTCAGCGAAGGAGCGAGGCTCGCCGTTATCGCACGCAAGATGCAACTGTGCCTCTAGGTCGTGAGGCACCAGTCTCGGCACCGGTGCGTCGCCGAGAAGGTCCTCCATCGTGCGATACCTCAACAGCTCGCCGTCGTGGTACGCGTCGACACGCTCCTCGTCGTGAGGGAGCGGAGTAGCGAACTCCACTGGGTTGTGCTCGACATGCGCAGGTGCTGGTGTAGACGTGTCTGGAGGAGTAGCTGTCGTCGTCGGAGTGCGTGGCGTGGCCGGCTGTGGTGGTGACGGTGGGGAACTCGTCGCAGTCGGCGTCATAGTCGCTGGAGTCGGTGGAGACTCGGAGACTGGGGTAGGCGCGCTTGGCGAAGAAGAGCTGCCCACTCCCTAGCTCCCTCGAAGTGGACGTACTCGACGGTGAAGTCGTCGTACGCCGGAGTCGGGCCGTCGTCCACCATCTTGCCCCACGCCCAACCTCGCCCTTCGTCGAACACAATGTCGCGCGCCGTGCGTACACGCTGTGTCTTCGGGTCAAAGATGCGGTATGCTTTCGTGCCCTCCGCGTAGCCAATGAACACTTCCAGAGTGCTCCCGTCGTCGAGCTTGCCGATGTGGCCAAGCTCCTTGACGAACGCGAGGCAGCCGAAGACGCACAGATGGGCAACCGTCGGCTTGCGTCCATGCTAAGCCTCGTACGACGTCTTGCCGTTGAGCGCCTTGGTGGGCGAGCGGTTGAGGATGTAGACGACTGTCACCACCGCCTCTCCCCAGAAGATGGCCGGCATCCCCCTCTGCTTGAGGAGAGCCCAGGCCATCCCTACCACCGTCTGGTTGCGCCGTTCGACGACGCCGTTCTACTGCGGGCTGTACGGCGCGGAGTAGTGGCGCTGAATCTCCTCGTCAGCGCAATACGACGCGAACTCAGCCGCCGTGAATTCGCGCCGTTGTCGGTGCGTAGCACTCGAAGCTTGCAGCCGCACTCCTTCTCTGTCGTAGCTAGCTGACGCTTGATAGCATCAGCTGCTGTCGCCTTGGTGTCGAGGAGGTATGCCCACATATAGCGGGACACGTCGTCGACGAGTAGCAGAAAGTAGCGCCGGCCTCCAGGTGTGGCCGGTGTCACGGGACCACAGAGGTCGCCGTGCACCAGCTCCAGCTTTTTCTTGGAGCGAAAACTCGTCTGACGAGGGAACGGGAGTCGCCGCTGCTTGGTGAGGACGCAGGTGTCACAGAGCTGCTCTATATGCTCGACCCGCGGCATGCCCTGCACCATCTCCTTATCGCCAAGCTGCTTCAGGGCCTCAAAGTTGAGGTGCCCAAAGCGCTCGTGCCACAGCCAGACGTTGTCATCGCAGCGGGCTGCGAGACACACGGGCTGCGCCACCTACACATTGAGGACAGAGGCGATTGATGTCTCTGTTTACTTTGGCAAAAAGACGACGATGGCGGTCTCAGATCCTCATGTTTCCAGCCTTGATCTCCACGCGCGAGCCATTCTCATCTAGCTGACCCAGGCTGATGATGGAGTTCTTTAGTGCGGGGATGAAATAGACTCCAGTGAGGAGTCGGTGTTCGCCAGTCTTGGCGACGAGGACAATAGAGCCAATGCCCCTGATGTCCACAGCCGAAGAGTCACCGAACTTGACGAAGCCACGCACGTTGACGTTCAGATCGGAGAAGAACTCTTTGCGACCCGTCATGTGGTGAGTGGCACCACTGTCGAGGAACCAGCCGTCGATCTTGTCGTCACTGGAGCCGTCACCGAGGAAGGCGTGTGCCCTCGGCTCGTCGAGATTGAGAAGAGCTGTGGCGGCCGATGCTACTGGAGGTAACTCGATGCTCCCGTGTGCTAGGAGCAGAGCCGGATCCTCCTCAGCCTGTGCGACGTGAGCCTGGCCGCGCCTCGGCTGTCGACAATCTCTGGCCCAATGGCCAGGCTTGCCACAGTTGCGGCATATGTCATCTCGTGCCGCCCTGCGCTCATTGGCGGCGCCGCCTTGGCGCCTCCGCGGGCGTCACCCTCGGCACGTCCACGCGCCTTGCCCTGGGCGCCTCCGTGTGCCTTGCGTGGCTTGCCGCGCTTGCGGCCGTCTGTCGAGGAAGAAGGCTCCCCTTCTTCCGATCATCTTGGCGGGCCTCCCACTGTTCCTGAGTGAAATGGAGCTTCTCGCCAATGATGACGGGCCTTGAGGGAGGCAGTGGCTCGTCGTTGTTGACGACCTTGAGGCGACCTATCGCCTCCTCGATCGACATCCTGGAGAGGTCCAGCAGAGACTCGATCGAGTGAGCGATCTGCTTGTACTTCTCAGAAACGCAGCGGAGAAGCTTCTCGACAGCTCTCTCCTCGTCGATGGTGTCATCGCCGTACTGTGCGAACTTCTACAGCAGAGTGTTAAGACGGAGAACAAAGTCATCGACGTCTTCACCCGGCTTGAAAGCCAGACTCTCCCACTCCCTGCGCAGTGCCTGCAGCGTGGACTTGCGGGCTCGATCGCTGCCGATGCGCGCCGCAGCAATGGCGTCCCAGGCCTCCTTAGCAGTCCACTTGCAAGCAAGCGAAGACTGCATCTCAAGCGGGACTGCAGCAAGAAGGGCCTCCAGCGCCCGTCGATCCTCGTCGTAGTCGACGTCGCCGTACCGAACCGCCTCCCACATGTGCCGCACCTGAAGCTTCACCCTCATCACCATGGACCACTCGGCGTAGTTGGTCTTAGTGAGGAGAGGCCATCCACCACCGGCACCGGCGTCCCTGACGACGGTCTGGAAGCCGTGGTGACCATGGCGCCGGTCCGGGGAAGGAGATCCACGCCGTCTGTGAAGGCTCCGCTCGTCGTCGTCCCGTCCGCCGTGCCGTCGGTTGTACTCCATTTGGGCCTCTAACTGTGCCGCCTGCTCCCGCAGTCGTTGGTCTCCAGCGTGCGGTCGATGCGCGGGTCGCGCCAAAGGTCGCGTTCGCCGCGTCCGCCAGGAGCACGGTCGTCGCACGC
>BCLH01001774.1:36707-49563 GCA_001602315.1 Zoysia pacifica | reverse complement strand
AAGAAGCTGCCGAGTCACTGGCTGCCGAAGGAGCACAGGGACCGACGGGAGAGAGAGTCGATCCGGGAGACCGACGCCTCCACTGGAGAGAATCACGAGTGGGATTGGATAGATCACAGGACCATACGGCTCTGATACCAATTGTTAGGCACAACACTCGCATTGTGTTGGATGACACTTAGTGTTGAGGTAACTCTCCATGTTTCTTACTCACTACAATGCCATGACCAACCTAAGAGGTTGGAGATATATATATATAGGTTTGGTGGGCAGCCAAGCATATGCTAAGATGCTAGTTTAAGATGCTAAAGCGAAAAGCTGAAAAGCTAGTCTAAGATGCTAAAGCGAAAAGCTGAAAAGATAGTCTAAGATGCTAAAGCGAAAAGACGTAAAGCACAAAGAATAAAGCATAAAGCGTCTGCACTAGACTTATTCCATCATTCTCCATGTATAACTAAAACACGCGGAACTTTTTGCAAACTTGGACAAGCTGGACAATGTAGCACATAATTATGCAAGAAAATCAATAATGAAGAAGCTGACGAAAAAGAGCATATTGATATATCAGCAGAGCCATATCTTTAGTGAGGGAATGTGCTCACAACAAATAACTTTGGCCCTACTTTTCTTTGACATGGCTTTATATTTAATCTAAAATGCAGAACCAGGATGAACATAGCAGCCATACTTTTAGCTAACCACCTTACCAGTAAGCAACCAGTCGATGTCCACCATATAATTTGAGAGTACAGCAAAATGAACTTCACCCTATGAATACATTCACGGAACAAGAACTTAGTAATATCCCAAGTCACGTGTGGCATTAAAATGTTAAAAAGCTGTCAGGTAATATGGCAAAACGGTCCAGCAATATCATGCAGAACTGCAGACCAGCCTTGCTACTTTTGCTTGTGTTTACATCACATAGGTTATCATTAAGCATGCTGGAATTAATGAGGGCATGCCATTAGAGGGCTTATATCACTATGGGATGTTATCTGAATATAAAGCTGAGACAGGATGAATGAACACGCATCAGTCGAACAGGCTTTGTTGTTGTAAATTGTAAGCATGTAATTTTCACCAAAGGTTACATGTCGGATGAATGAGTAATACCTGTATGACATCCTGAATGGTAACTGAAGAAGCATTAGCCCATGATGGAAGACCCTGAACACGCATCAGTCGAAAACTCAATGGGGATACATCTTTCAAGGGACCAACAGAGTGCACTCCTTCATTATTTCTCTTGGAAGAGCCACTATCATTTGAATTAGATGTTTGGCCAGCGCCAGATGCCACGTCAGAAACAGTTGTGCTTTGTTCAACAAAACTCTCCTGGTCATGTAGAACATAAGCAGTGAGAATGTGAGATGGTACTGCAATGGGAATAACTCAATTATATAATGATGATATTACATACGGAGTAGGAAATAACTACAACCGAACTCCAATATCCAACAAGCAAAGCAATGAAGCCATGTTTGTACCAGTTGTCAATTAAGCAAACATCAGACACATGGACCGGAAACACAGAAAAAAAAAAAGAAAGGAAATCAACTAACCTGTAGTGTCCTTGCCAAAGGGAACACACAAAAAAAAAAAAAGAAATGAAATCATCTAACCTGTAGTGTCCTTGCCAAAGCCTCATCTTCCATGATCTGTCGATTCCTTTTGGCAGCTACAGTATCATCCTCCATATGCCTCTTTCCCTTCTTTAAGTCATATGAATCCATCGGCACTGAACTGTTATGTTCAGCACCCATATCTACATACTTCACAAAATAATCACCAGGGATCAGTTCCAGGACATCATCATTTCCAACCTTGGCTTTCTCCTTAGCACAAACCTTCCTCCTCTGCCCCTCTGATCTGACAATAACAGGGTTTGGTCCTTCCTGAAAATCATTTGATGTAGTACTTCAAACTTATATTCTGAACCAAAGCTTCTGACAGGTTGTCTTCACCACACTCACCACTACAACTTCAATGGAGCCGTCGGCAGAGGCGTGAAGGCTCAAATGCTTGCGGCTGACCCTCTTGTCGGCGACCACCAAATGGTCCCTCCCCACGACATTGAACCCCTCGAAAATGGGAATGCTTGAGACGGACCCATTCGCTGTGCCAGCGTTGTCCTTGGCAAGGGGAACCAGAGTACCAACCCTCACCTGCAGAATCGACACACCACCATATATCACTTTAACAGAATGCAACAGATCATCCACCAGCAGTGGAATCCTTAATCCCCAAAAAATTTGGAACTCGCAGCGCGCCGGTGAAATTAACAGAGATGGGTTCGCTGCATAGAAGATATTAGTAGATTGAGCCGTTCCCAATTATAAACCACAACCCACAAGAACCCAAAAAAAAAATGGCGCGGGCAGAAGAGAGAGGGAGGGAGAGTGGGTGACTTACTCGAGATGCTGACGCCATGGGGGAGGCCTAAACCCTAAACCCCAGGATTCCGAATCACATACCACAAGCCTAGCTTGAGAGATGGTGCGCGAAAGACCGAGGAGGCTACAACCTACAACAAGAACACACGCATACGCAGGATTCACAATATTGGAAACGCACCTTGTAGAAATGTTAATTTCTACTGCATGAACCTTGGAGGTTGGAAGGACTTGGAGGAAACACAATAAGGACCTATATGTGTAAGTACATGATTTTACACCGAAAGACTCGCAGGAACCGGCGAATTTGTAATCGCTAGGAAACTGGGAGACGAGTGGGGACTGGCGAAGGCGCGCACCTACCTGCAGGCGGCGGCAGGGACGCGTGCGGCGCCGGCTGTGGAGCGAGCTGTGCCGCCGGACGCGTGGGCGCGGTCAGGCGAGATCAGCGGGGCGGCGCGGGAGGTATTACGAAGAACTCAACCTGTTTCTTGTACCTAAGCCTTGATTTTGTTTGATTGATTCACGATGCAGATGAAGTCTTCGTCAGATTGATTGATGTGTAGATCGATTGCCTTAGTTAGTCATGTGTAGCTCGATTGCTCTAGTTAGTACTTAGGACTGTTGGATTCATGGTCACATTGGAGGAGCTTGATGTTCTTTGGACAGGGAGAGCATTTGAGCACCCAGCGTGTGTGCAAAGATTGGGGAAATTGGATCTGATTTTGGAAGCTGTAGGACCTTTTTTTTTCTTTTCCTCCTATTTTAGGCTCAATTACACAAAGCCCGGTGGTAA
Organism: Zoysia pacifica; assembly: GCA_001602315.1. Lineage (NCBI taxonomy): Eukaryota > Viridiplantae > Streptophyta > Magnoliopsida > Poales > Poaceae > Zoysia > Zoysia pacifica. Next base: position 46,371 of record BCLH01001774.1, on the reverse strand, counting down.
TCTTTATGCGATGCTTACAAATCATCTAACTGGGTTACAAAATATATCAGAAGTCTAAACCAACAAAAAGAGCCATTGATAACTCAGAGTTACCCTTCACAGCTAAAACGGAAGATATCAAGAGCCATACAAGTAGTGATATCATTGCCAGATCTTGGTCTTCCGAATCGCATGGGTGACCCACTTTTACATCCTTCTATATTGATGATTTAATATTGTCATAGCTCACAGCTCAGATAGTCAGATGACAAAGGAAAATACTTCTTTTTCAGCAGAACCTTGGTCATTCAGACTTGTTGCACATTGTTTGTTTTACATAGATCATACAAAGCTTTTGCAGGTCTTAGGTTCCAGCATCTTATTGTTCCACAGAATTCACATGAAACTCAGTAGAGATGTTTGTAGAAAGTTATTTCTAGGTTCCACTACTGGACGCATGATACAAAACCCTGGCACTGACATCTGCAGCAAAATATAGATGACAACAAAATTGGCTTGTTTGCGATTTCCTCTCTTGGTTTGCAGTGATTTTTGGAATCAAATTTCTGAATACCCCTGTTTACTCTATATCCATTGAATTTCTCGTGTTCAACATTTATTTTTTGTCCATGGACTAGGCATTTTGGAAACAGAATTTTCAGGGAACAGTCTGCTGCATAGCCAAATTAGGTTCTTGTTCATATCATGGATCAGCAACCTAAAAATGATGTTGACTTTCTCGAACCGTCGGTACTCTTAGATGAGACACAATACCAGGAGGGTTACAAAACTGGTTATAATGATGGCTCGGTATTTGGAAAGGAAGAGGGGAGACAGGTTGGTTTGAAGATGGGGTTCCAGGTCGGCGAAGAACTGGGTTTCTACTAGGGCTGTCTGGATGTGTGGACATCAGCAATTCATACTGACGAAGACGCGTTCTCAGCTCGGGTCAGAAAAAACATCGAGCAATTATCTGCTCTTGTGAGCAGCTATCCATTGTCCGATCCAGAAAATGAGCAGGTTCAAGACGTTATGGAGAAGATAAGGCTGCGGTTCAGGGTCGTCACGGCAAGCCTGGGAGCGAAACTGGAGTATGGAGGCCGCCCGGCATTGTTGAGGCAGGATGTTGAGGATCTGTGAGCGTGGTGGTACCATCAAGTCATCAACATGAAGAAGCTTTGTTGCTTAGGAGTAGTCCTGTTCGTGCTGCTTCCATTGCAATTTACGGTATCATCATTGTTGTCATCAACAGAAACTGAACAATTGCGCTGATGTTATGCCATGTTTAGTGCTAGTGTTTAGGCAAGTCACAAGAGCAGACAGCATCAATCAGTTACATAATTTAACCATGGCATGTTCGTGTATTCCCAAACCTCGTTCATGTTTGGTCGTTACGGCTTTCTTATAAAGATGGGAGTACTTCCAAACGGTGCTTCCGAAGGAAAAAGCCCGCATCAGCAAGTTAGTACGAACAGAGCAAACAATTCACGGAGCGCATATGTAAATCTCCATAATTCTGAATTTAGTGTTAGTTTTTCTCAATTTGGTCAAAGTCAAACAGTTTTAACTTTGAATATCCATGTATAAAATTTATTATGTTTGATAACGTATAAATGGTGTGGTTAGTACCTTGTGGCTGCCAGGATAATACTATATAAATTTTCATAAATAGATAGACGAAGATACAAATGTTTGATTTAACCAAACCCAAAAACGCAGCCCAGTGTCGTGCAAGGTCGTCGAAGAGAATTAAATATAAGAATAAAGATGAAAAAGGGGGATTTTAGGAATGCAAAAGGATGCTTTTTAATGATTTTTATTAATAAATAAAAATATAAAAACAACCATACTTAAAATATTTTATAATAAAATAAATAAAAATTTTATAAAATTTTTAAATAAAATGAATGCTCAAATATTAATATAAAATTTAGAAAACACTTATTTTAGTACGAATGGAGTACAGGATGTTACGCGCCCAATGGCGGCGAGATGCAGATCAAAAACCTGTTTCCTGCTTACGAGTCACGACATGCACGCGAAATCGCTGCGGAAAACAACGCAAAATCCTCGTCGCGCGCTCGCTGCCGCTGAATCTCTCCTCCTGAGCACGAGGGCAGGGCCGCATACTCACAAGCAGCAGCAACCTCGTGCCACCGCCGGAAAGGGGTCCTCTTGACGCGCCTGGCAGCCCTGCTCGTGCTCGTCTTCTCGTTGCACTCTCGGCTAGCTCAGGCTGCTCAGCTGAGTTCGTTCAATGATCGGAGGCAGCGGGGCCAAGCCACTCGCGGCACCGCCGCTCCTCCCACCGTTCTCCGGCCGCCGCGTCGTCCCGGTCGGCTGCTCTAACCCCGTCTGCCGAGGGCCCGCCGGCCCGTGTGGACACCGGCCCGACGCAGCGGCCGGAGGAGACCGCGCCGGCACCGCGCTCCTCCTCCTCCTCCCCAGTGCTGCACGTCAGCGCAGCGCTCAGCCGGTGGTCCCGCGGGCGGGCGCTGCGGTCGGAGCGGCGGCTGAGTCGCGCGTCGCTCTCGGCGCACGTGCCCAATCCGCCGCCGCCTTCACTGGCGGTGACCCTGGAGGACGGCTTGCCTATGGCGGGGGACGAGGAGGAGGAGGACAGCGACATCTGTCTGGCTGAGAGGGTCGCGGCGACGGGGAAGGCCATCTACATGGTGTCGGACGAGACCGGGGAGATGGCGGAGCGGTGAGGGCCGCTTTCGGCCAGTTCGAGGACTGCCTCGTCGCCCACAAGTGCGCCGTCAACACACACCTCTTCTCTGGGGTAAAACATCCCTCCCCATCCTCTATAACATTGTTTGATTACCGTGAAAGGTTGCTGAAGACTGAAGTTCATGTTGTGCTAATTGCTCATTGCTAATTGCCCTCCATTATGAAATTGTTGTTGCCAGCTAGTTCAAATTTCATGGTTTTTATGGCAAATGCTCTCTTTTGTCCTCTAACCAAAGGATTAAGCAAGTGAAAACTGAAAAGTACTCCTATATGGTATTGTTAAATTTTACAGATAGACTTCAACATCCCAGGTGTATAGTGGTAACACTGCAATTCTGCTCTGTAATTACTTCTTCCTTACTAGGAGTATAATTTACCTTCAGGTTAAGTAATTATTGGAAGTCATGCCAATCACTGTGCTATGCTCCAATTGTTAAACTGGGACAGACCTGCTTACTGTCATCTATAAACTTTTTGGCTAGGAGAATTTAGTTTCATGTAATCGTACACTGGCAATGGCTTGTTCTAGCATTGTGCTGTCGCACATCTAAAGGTTACAGTAGATGGTAAAATCTGGAAATATCCTCGGTGTTCCGACAAAATATCACTGTTTTACGGTCTTGAAAAGTGGCATTATTCAGCATATTTCATAATGAAAAGAGTGCCTTCAAATTTTTCTCAGGTTGTTGACATGGATAGGCTTGTAGAGATAATAAAGCAAGCTGCAAAAGAAAGGGCACTGGTTCTGTACACCCTCGCTGATCCTTCAATGGTCAAGGCGACCAAGAAGGCCTGCGATCTGTGGGGTGTTCCATCAACCGATGTTCTTCGACCTACCGTCAACTCCATTGCTTCTCACATCGATGTTGCTCCCTCCGGGATTCCACGGAGTTCTTCTAGCCGACGGCAGGGTCAGCTCACGGAGGATTACTTCCGCCGAATCGAAGCCATAGATTTCACCATCAAGCAAGACGACGGATCTCAACCGCAGAACCTTAACCGCGCGCACATTGTACTCGTCGGTGTTTCGCGCACCGGGAAGACGCCATTGTCAATTTACCTAGCTCAGAAAGGATACAAGGTAGCCAATGTCCCGATAATCACGGGCGTGGATCTTCCGAAGGCCCTGTTCGAGATCAACCAGGACAAGGTTTTTGGACTGACGATAAACCCGGTGATTCTTCAAGCGATCAGGAAGACAAGGACCAAAACTTTGGGTTTCGATGGGCACCAGAGCAATTACGCTGAAATGGATCATGTCAGACGTGAATTGGTTCACGCAAATAAAATTTACGCTCGAAATCCTGGGTGGCCAGTTATTGGTAAGTAAGCTTTTGGTTAAATTGTGTACATGAAACCCTTTGTTCGTTGTTTCTTCTTTGAAAATGTTGTTTCGTACTGGTTTCATGCAGAGGTCACTGGCAAAGCTGTAGAGGAAACGGCTGCTGTTGTTTTGAGGATTTATCTTGACCGAAAACAAAAGTGCTCCATGCCACGCATATCAAAGCTGTACTAGTATCATGTCCTATCTTTTCTACAAAATGTAAATGATGTACATTATGATAAGATCCGTATGAAGTACCTTGTTCTTTATTTTGTAGATAAATTGTGCTGACCTCTCCCTTCTGGTAAGGATCTGCCTTAAAATTATTAAAAACTTTCACTCTGTGTAGGCTGAGCACCTGTTTTTAAAATTGGATAAAATCAAATTTACTCCTCTCAAGTATAACCAAAGTCAAAGTAACCCCTAAACTATAATTTGATTTATTTTACTCTACCAAAAATATGATTTTGAGTCAATTTACCTCCATATGCAATTTCTCTTTTTTAATTCTTTCTTTTTACACAAGTATAATCTTAAGGTGAGACTTTATGAGATAATAAAGCACATCATAACATATTAGAAAAATATGCCTTTAATTTTTTATCATTTTTTTGCATATAGTTTTGTATTCCAAAGATTAATTTACTATTAAATATCTTTCTTTATAAAAATAATGACAAAAAATTAATATTATTTTTTAAATATGTGTTATGATGTTTCGTAAAATTTGATCTTAAAATTATGCTTATATATTTAGAAAAAAATTGCATAAAAGAGTAAATTGACTTAAAATTATGTTTTGACTTTGTAAAATAAATTAAAACATAGTTTATGGAGTTATTTGGACTTTGCTAAACCTGAAGGTAATAAATTGGACTTTATCCTAAATCAAAAGTATTTTCCACTATAGGCCATATCAATTTAGCAAAGGCACGATCAGTGTTGTATAGTCTCATCGAGATTAATATAGAAGCAACATCTTTTATTTCCTTTTCAAGTTTCTTGTGCTGAAATATCTTTAGTGAGAATCACTTCTTTATGCAGTAGCCAAAACATTATTTTTTATTTTAACGGGCATCTTTAATTTCCAAATATGTCTATTATTTTGCAAACTGTCAGTATTGATGATTATGTTGTACATTTTGGTGCAATTCCCCACTGATCCTTTCATCAAAGTCGTGCCAGGCTTGAAGTTTTAGTCCACCGTTTCCTCTTCTTTTTTCTTGACAATATTATAAAGAATGGGATATTGTTTGTTATTTATATCTGTAAAATGGTTGGAGGGAATATGTTTTGTGCCTAGAAAATCAGCAAGAATAGGTACAGTATCTGTCCATTAGTCAGGCCGTATTATTTCGAGTTACTCCGTCCAGTTTTAAAATATTAGTACTATTAATTTTTAATATCAATTTTGACCGTTGTCTTATTTAAAAGGTTATAATGTAAAATATAATGCATTTATTATAATTTAACTTATTATATTAGTGATATTTGAAACACACTAATAATTTTATATATTTAAATATATTTTTACAATAAGACAAATGGTGAAGTAGAAAAGAGAAAAGAAACGGGAGAAACATCTATAGGTTGCAGGACGAGCCACCATCACAGACTTGTCCATCAAACCCCAATGGGCAATCTTATCCCCGTTCGTTCACATCAAAGTGACCTTCCGGACCTCGCAGCACCATTCTTTTTACGCCTCGATTATTGGATCGTCTCTCCCAACATTGGTGAGTCAGAAAAAAAGAAAAAGAAAAATACTACCCCTATTCCATAAAAAATCTATTTTATTTTTGTTGACTGTGTTTCTTTTTTCTCTTTGACTAAAAATTTTATATAAATTTAATAAATTTTAATAATATAAAATTTATATTTTTAAATCTACTTATGAAAAATATTTTTATAATATGTAATTTATGTGTTCATAAAGTTTACCAAATTTTGAAAAATTATTGGTCAAAAAAAAGAAACAAAGCATACTCTCAAATTTAAAAATAGACTTTTTTAAGGATGAAAGGACTATTTGGTTTGGATGGCCGGTGGTCCACCGAGCGGCGCGTTGGCGTTGACGGTGGCACCGGCGCTGGAGTCCGCGCAGGTCACGGAGAGGATAAAGTAAAGTACTCTCACCATCTCTAATTAGTTGTAATCTTAGAATTTACAAATTTTTTATATATTTTTTAATATATTTTTCTCTATTTTTAATATGTAAGTACATTTTTATTTTTTATTATATTTAACTTTCGTATTTACACTTAAAATAACAAAGAAAAAGAACCCAAAAAAATACTTAAAAAAAGATACGGTGAAGTAGAGCAGGATCTAGGTTCCTGCAAAAGCACACCATGATTTCAACTGCCGCGAGATCAAGAAATTAGATGCTACTGCTGAGCATAGAACGTATTGGAAGCAAGTTTAACCGTGCCAGAAAATCCCTTGGTCTTACCGAACATGAGAACACATGAATCAAGATATGGATCCGCTGACTTAAAGTTAGCGGTGACGTAGTTCTACATGTGTAGACCGTATAAAACTGTGGCTCACATATTAACAATAAAAGTCACAGTCGACTTTAAGTTAGTCAGAAGGGGATATTGAAGGACGATCCTCGACGGTCGATTGCCGTGGGGCATCGTCGCTGCGCGTGAGCCCAGGCGCGCACGCGACCCACGCGGCAGCGACCGGCTCGACTGCCGGTGATCCCGATTCGATATGGGAGCCCAACACTCTTCTGGCGCAAGGAAATACAAACACCCATGGTTCAGCACTCCAAAGGGGCCCATCGACTGAAGTCGCCCCTGCCCACTTGGACCTACGAAACACAGCAATACACGACCAGGATACCTCCCGGCTCCCGCTAACTAAGGGCATGTTCGCTGCTGCAGATTGAAGCACATCCAGCAGCTACAGTAGGCAGCACCAAAAGCTCCAGCGGCTGTCCTGTGGGTTTTAGCTCCTGCAGTTGTGCGGCCGGGCGTTACCGCGCAGCCTGAAAACGCTGCAGCATTCCAAACAAACGCGCCCCCTAATAAGCGTCTCCAAGTGTATGCATGGTCGCTCTCCCGTGATCTACATGTGTCTGCCATTCTTTGTTCGTCCATTTGAGTTCAGGAGTTTAGGTCGTCTGAAGAAACGTACTGCTACCACAACTCTTCAATAAAAATATGCCATATATATATAGGAGGTAGGAAACGGTTCTTCAAGGCACATCACTGTATGTTTTCTTGTACTAGTATCTCTGTGTTTGTAAAATCAGCAAGTAATGGTAAGTACACTGTGTGTCCATTCAGTGGACATGTATGTTTTGACCCACAAGAGAAGAGAAAATGCACAAGAAAATTAAGCCACACGGAAAACACACGCAGAACGAAACTTTTACACCGCGATGAGTGTCCAATCTCCTCGCCGCCGTTCACTCTAATAGTACTCCTTGATTACAGTATCCCTCGCAGTTTTTGCAAGTCAGCGGTCCTCAAAAATATCTATCTGTTCGCTTTCGATGGGATGGCCGCGCGCGGTTTCACCGGGCGTCACCGGCGGCGCCATCGCCGCCGCTGGAGCCCGTCCGGCTCATGGACAGGGTGAAGTAGAGCAGGATCAACGTTCCCACGCTGGACCTGCATGCCGAATCAGAACAGAGCAAGGGCGTCGTCACAGCAAGTCCCTGTTAGTAGCACAATGATTCCAACTGCCGAAGCAGAGAAAAGCTTACAGAGCGGCGAAGAGGAAGACGACCCGCCGCGGATCGAGCCACGGCGCCGGGCGCCGGCCGAGCCGCCGGGACTTCCCGCTCGGCGTGCCCGCCACCGGCGTGTGCATGACGAGCCGCGCGCCGTTCGCGTCGCCGAGGTCGCCGGGTGCCACGTGCACGAAGAGCTGGGGCCTCTCGCCGCCGCCTGCACACATGGACGGATGAAACAAGAAGCCCGGCGGTCAGCACCGATGATCGATCCATGGTGGCACCTTTCGACCATGTCACGGACGGACGAAGGTTGCTGTAAGCCGTATCTGCCGCTCTTAATCGCAGTTACTGGGCTTAACCCACAGGATAAGCAATCTATCACTTTCAAAATACCCGCCAAAAGAGGAAAGCACCAAAATTTTAGCAGGAAAAAATGAACCACTCGTAGAAGATAAACATAAAAAATCGTTTTTTTTTCCCTCTCCTTGGAACCAAATCGAAACGCGACGCGTACGCCCGCCCGCCCGCTAAAGAGGGCCGGTCGTTTGGACTGATGTAACGTACCGGCGCTGCCATTGCCGTCGCCGTCGGCCGGCTTCCTTTCGCCCTTCCGCGACAGCGACCTCACCACCTTCTGCACGTCACGTCCACAGGCACAGACACAGCCACAGCACGCGCGAGTGAGTGAGAAAGGATCAATCCGCTTTGGAAGCAACGAAGAGAAACCGGCGACCGGGTCACCGCGCGGGCGCCTTTCGGACTTACGGGTGTCCGCGGGGGCCGCGGGGACGCCGTCGCCGCGGCGTCCGGCGGGCCGACCTCCCCGGCGAGCGACGACAGCGTGCCGACGTCGACGGCGACGAACCCGCCGCCGGCCGACGCGTTGGTGTTGTTGGCGCCGCCTCCGAAGGTCGAATCACTTGCTGGAAGAACCGCCTGGACGGGCGTAAGAGATGAATCAGAAGTAGCAAAAACAGAGCAATCAAATTCGCTTGCATCCCAGTTGCAGAATTCAAATCACCCGAAAAGAATTACTCCACTAACTGGGCGGGGCCGGCTGGCTGGAGCCAATCGGATCGCTGACAAGATTATGCAGGAAATTAAGCACACCCCAGCTGACGAGGAGTATATACTCACCACGGGAAGGTTGGAGCCGGCGTCCCCCATGTCTCCTAGCCTTTGGAGTTTGGACCCTCTCCGCTTCCGATTCCTTCTCTTTTGTTCGCTGCGCGGTCCGGTCTCTGCCTGTTCTCTCGTTGGTAATTGGAAGAATGATGAACTGTGGAGGAAAGGGCTGACACTTTGCTCTTTTTCAGGACGAAAGATTCTCCCTCCCTGTCTCTCGCTCTCCTCTCTCCGTCGAGCGCGTGGGAAGGAAGATGATGGCCAGTACGGCTTTTAATACACCGGGCTGAGTTTTACTCCCTCTGTCCAATTTTGCATTTGAAGCACCAATACTTTATCCAATAATAGTAGTCTTTGAGAGGTATGAATACAATAAATAAGAGGTAATTAGATAAGTGAGAAATTTTTTTATGAGTAAAAAGTGAGAGTATTGTAGTCTTTTCATGCTATTCTTATTTTGCAATGAAAAGAGTAGGAATACTGATATTCTTGGACGGAGGGAGTACCTTGGCATCCAAATATTTTCGTAAATTTACAAACACTTTATTTTTGCCTATTCTCACCATCAATTAACTACGTTTATTTTCAATATGGCAACAAATTTTTGCCAAGTTTTTTCAATTTATAAAATTTCATCCAACCAGATATGAGAAGCTACTATTATGCAGCATTTATTTGGCGTCTATTTTAACCATCACTCATTTATAGTACTCCCTGCGGTTCAAAAAATAAGTTGTTTTAGACATTGATATGGTCTTAAAAAATAAAATTTTGACTCAAATTCTCTATAAACTATTTATTAAAAATTGACATAT